>VZRV01007667.1:788539-1065377 GCA_013398115.1 Falcunculus frontatus
GAGCCTTCTTAGAATGCGCGAGTTTCGGGGGGAAGCGAGAGCGATCGGGAGCAGCAGGGGGAGAGGGTCCCTTCCCAGCCGGGAGCGGCCCCGCCGTGCCCCGGGCTCGCAGCCGAACCGGTCTGGGAGACCGACAGCGGCTGGTGCCCCGCTTCAGGGGCGGCTCCGAGCGGCAGTCGGGGGAGGGGGAGAGGGAGGAGGCGGCGGTGGAAGGGGGCGCAGGGCAGGCGGGGTAGGGCCGGCCCGTGGGCCGGGGCCGGGCACTGCCGGGGCCGCGCCACGGAGCGGTTGCACCGGGGCTGGTCTAACAGCGGCAAACTGACTGAACGTCTTCCTGATTTCCGTGACACAACTCCTACGCTTACTTTCACTAACCTCTCTCCCCTGGTGTTTTTGCCGACCAGGGTGTAGGAAAGCACCTGGAGCACAAGCTCCTCGGTTTGCGATGTCCTTTATGTACGAGGTTGTTTCTGCCTCTCAGATGCTCCCGAGGATCAGGCAGCATTACTTGGTGATGCTAAGGGCAGAAGTAGTACCTCTGCCGCTCAGTGGCCAAACAGGTCAGTCAGGAGACAGCCGGTGACTCCTTGTCCTGTGCCTGGGAGTAAGAGGGGTGCTGTTGTCACCCCTTTTCTTGATAATGTTGTTGGCTGTAGGTATAGGTATTGTAAGTTACTCATCTGATGTGAGCACTTATATTGGCAAGAAATACCGTGAAAACTCGAGGGGTGGTCATTCAATGCACAAACACTTGTTTGTGCAGAAGAGGAGCATGCAGTGAGAACTCTAAAGAGGTCATGCTGTTGATTGGGAATTAAAATCAAGTCATATAACTAATAAGAGCAGCATGATCTAATGATTTCTTAGGAAAGAAAAAGACATGAAGGTAAGTTTGTGAAAGTGCTTTGTAATAAATAAAGAGCGGTAGACAATAAATAGTAAATGTTTTCCTTTTTTCCCCATTTTGAGAAGCTCTGTGTGAAGTGGATGAATGAATGCTTGTTATAGTCTCTAGGTGAGGTTGAAGTCAGGTCTCTACTGAAATGTAATATTAAATCACAATAAGTTTTTTATTACTGTAGGTTATTTTGAAAGAGTAAAATAGTTCTTTATCATGAAGAGAAACTAGGTCTGCTGCTCAGTGTAGTAGGCAAGGTAATGGGAATTCCCGTGCAGCCAGTCAGATGTAAATAATGTTTCCTTGTGTGCATTGGATCACTTCTTGCACAGAAAGGATAATTGGTAACTGGCTGTATTTACAATGCCACTCTTTTATTTTATGTCCCTCTCTCCAACATACACAGGGGGAGAAAGAGACAGTAACTTGTTTTTCTGCAGCAAAATGAAGTACCTTGAACAAGATCTCTGCAAACAGTTAAAGACTTTTTGACAAAGATTACTTACACTCTTTTGCAGAACCAAAATGGCAGTAAAATGCTTTAGCATTTTCTGGTCTTTTACTTACTTACAGGGCCTTGTGTTCAGCTGTTAATATAAAGCATCTCCTGTGATACATGGGATTTCTTGGAGGGAAAAGCTCTATTTTTCCCCCCCTTCTTCTGGGAGAAGGGATTAACTTAGACTGCATTGTAATGTTCTGGGGTTTTTTTTTCCTCTAGCTTTGAGCAGAAAATGTATTTTCTCAGATGCCTTTGTAATGTAATGCTTAAAATTTGTGTTAATGACAAGTTCTAGAATGCAAGGTGAGTTTCCATGTATATGGACTTTAATGTGCTTTTTTCACCAACCTAGGCAAAGCATACTGTGCAAGGCAAGTAGACCTCGGCCCTGTCATGCCACCTTCTCCTTCACAAGGTGTCTGTCAGTTATGGGCAGAAACAAATTCTGGTGACTGTAGAATTCTTCTGGCAAGCATTTTGCTGGCTTTCACAAACCACCTGTGCCCTAGTAATGGGTGCTGTGGAAGCTGTAACAACAATTACAATGCTTCATTTGAAATCAAATCTCTGTTTTAATTAGAGATGGGTCCCCTGACATTAGCTGAAGACTTAATAGCAGATTCTAAATACTCCAAATGTTTAGTCTCTGCAGTGTTCTGGATCCAGGCCTACCTATTACTCTAGTTTTTCTTCCTCACTTAGGGCTTTCAGTGTTTTGGGGTTTTTTTTTGTTGTTTTTTTTTTTTGAATGGTTCAGTTGTGACTGTGCGTTACTTGTTAGGAGAATAGTCCTTCATAAATGCCTTAAAACCATGTTTCCACTTCTCTGAAACAAAAACCAACCTTTTTTAGCTTTTACAATGAAGTATCTCAATTTAATTCATGTAATATTAGTAATTTTACTTTTACTGTTTCCATGCTTGTCTTTTTGAACTGTTGAACAGCTTCTCTATCAGGTTTCCAAGTTCAGGGAGGCAAGTGTGTTCAAATGCTGTGCTTTAAATCACTTCTTTGGATACGTACAGAATAGTTTATAGTATTTCTTAGTAGGGAGAAAGGACTCACTGGGAGGCTGAGTAGTGCCATAAGAGGCTGTAAACCTGTTTATCCGGTTTCCACTTTTTGTGTCAACAGCCTAGTTAGTCAGTGGAAAAACTTTATACAGATTTTTTTGTCTTTTAATGGTTGTGATGGAGGATAAAAATGCAATGATAATCAGAAATTCAAGAGAAAGTACCTGACTTTAGTAAAGGCACTCTCAATGTCAGAGTGTAAACTTAATCTTTTTAAAAAGGGCCTGTAAGCTGTGAAATATAACTTCTAAATGTAGTCTACTGATAATTTATAGGAAGCACTAATATGTATGTATTCAAGCCTGGATTTAGCTAGAAACTTTAGCTAGAACAGAATGTAGTTTTCTTGGTGGTTGTTATATACTGTAGGTGTTAACATGCTGAAGTTGTGTATGTTTTTATTTGCTTTAAGATGCAACTCAAGGCTTTAGCGAATGTGTGATTAAGAATTATCTTTACTGCAGAATTAACTTGAACGTTCAGTTTGAGTCTCATCCGTACAAACCTTTTACTTAAATGAGCCACCATCACATCCCGTAATTCAGTCTACTGTTTGCTTTGTCTGCTGTGTAAGGAGAGTGACCAGCACTGAGGGACATGGTTTTGCTTCTTTTCTGTGACACTGCTGAGGCTATACATTGAATGTGCTCTTTGGTTTGTGCACCACTGTTAAAGAAAGCTGCTGAGGAATTATAGAGGGTCCAGCCAGTGTATTTAGGGGCACAGGGCACATGACCTGTGAGGAGGAGTTGAGGGAGCTGGGCTTTAGTAATGCAGAGGGAGACCAAGGCAAATTAGAGGCAACCTAATTATGACCTACATCTGCCTAAAGGGACAGACTCTTCTCAGTGGTAAGTGTTCAGGGAGGAGCAGCAACCATGAGTTTTAGCTTAGGAGGTTCAAACTGCACAATAGAAAAAACTTCACACAGAGTGTTAAATCACTGGGACAGCTTTAAGCTGACCTGATTTGATGTTGACAGTAATTCTACTTCAGACTGGAGGCTGGAGTAAATGTATTCAAGAGGCTTCTCTTCTGGATAACACTTTGATTCTGTGAGGATATACTTTCATACTTGGAGTCTTGTGCTTCTTCCCTCCTAGACATTTTCACCTTGCTTTTCTCTGTGGTCGCTTCATGGAGGGAGAAGGTACACTGCACAAGTAGTGCTGACCTCCTGCAGTGTGTCTCTCATTAAGTACAGAAGTTAAATAAAAATCAGTGATTCAGAGACTCCTCTCAACCTGTCTGTCAGGGAAGTTTTTCTAGCTACCTTCTATTGAAACTTTTGTTGTTGTTTTCTCCCTCAGGTTCAACTTGATTGTTCAGTTCTGAACCATGTGGCCTGTGTGCTTATTTACATTTCTTTCATACCAGCTTTGGAGTCTTGATTGGTAAGGTTACCATACACGGTATATCCAGTAAGCTGTGTGGCTTGTCAGTCCTCTGTACTATGGTCAAGTTAGCAGCCGTGCATTAGAAAGATAAATGTGCAGTGCCAAGTTATAATACATTTTTCAAGTCCTGCTGTAAAAATTAATATCTTCCTTTCTAAAAATCTGTCTTAGAATAAAGCAAATATAAGATTAAGGCACGTTATTTTCTCCTTTCATCTTTATTCACTACCTCATTTTTAAGAAATTAACAGGTGTATGACAAAGTAGGAAAGAGGATTCAAACTGGGGAGACGCACTTCTGTGAGTTTTCTTGTACACACTGTTCTGGATGAAGCATATATGAAATGTACCAACACCCTTTACAAAGACGCTAATGCTTCGCTTTCATGTCTGAAAATAATTCAGTTGGTACAGGCATAAGAAGCAAATGTGATCTTGGAATGTATCAGGCTGGTGACTCAGTCATCTTGTGATATGTTAATGTATGCACAAGCTCTTCTTCAGACTTCTGCACTACTAGTATACAGGATTTCTTGAGTAGTCCCACGGTGCATGTGATGTTAAATGATCTTTTACTTCAGGTTCTGCTTTGTACTATTACATCTTTCCCTGCTTTTTTTTTCTCCAGGCTTTGGGGCTGCAGAATTCATTGTGTGTCCTTTTACCCAGCCTTTGCTGTTGATTTGTCCATTTCAGTTGGTCTGCTGATGTGCAATCAAACTGTGTTAAAAACTACTCCATTGGGATCTCATTAATATACCCCTCCATTCTCCTGATTCCTATTTCTCTCTCCTCTTTACTGAGTTTTTTACATATTTCACAGTTCTTAAACCGATTTTTACTGTTCAGTAGGATTCTGATGTATCAGATGTTTAACTGAACTTTAGCTTATAAACCAGTCTAGCAGATGACTGAAACATTTTTTTCTGGCATTCTGATGTCCTTTGACTGTATTGCTTTTTTGTTTTAATGTGTCCCATTGGTTGTGTTTTTATCTTAATTTTTCTGGTTAATTTCCATTTCTAACTTTCCAACAGTTTAGAAGCTGGTATTTAATTGAGAACCCACATACTCATGGCAGCATTTCAGGTCACTACATGTATGAATAATAATTTTCTGTTCATCAGTAAGCAACACACCCTGTGTTACATGTGTAAATCTCCCTCTGGCTTGGTTTGGCAGTGGCCTTATGTATCTGTATTGCCTGCCAGAAAAAACGTGGAAGGAATCATAGTTACAGATAACTCAAATCACGAGATTGTTTAGCCCTGTTTAAAGTAGGGAAGATGACTTCAGGCTAGGTTTCCCAATGCTTTATTCAGCTTTGGAAGTGTCCAAAGATGGAAACTGCACAGCTGCACTGATCAATTAGGGATTTTTGCCTTCTATCTACTCAGAAGCTCTTTCATTTCTTCTTTTTTACCTTTTGTTCTCCTACTATATGTCGCTGAGGAGCCTGGCTCTGTCATCTTGACACCTGTGAGAAACCAATCTAGAAGGTACAGCATGGCTGCTGTTACAGCCCTTCAAAACCACCTCTGCTTCAGGCTGGAGAGGCTCTTTTCTCCTGGCCTCTTCTCACAGCTCCTGACTACCTTGGTGTCCCTTCACCAAACCAGTTTTGTTTATCTATGCCTTCCTTATATTGAATGGGGGCAGGGGGAGAGGGACAGGGACACTAGAGCCAGTATTCCAAAAGCAGTCGGAGTGCCAAGTTAAGGTTGATAGGTGTGCTCTCAGTCTCCTGTCATCTGTTCTTATTCATACAGCTGAGGATGCTGTTGGCCCCCTTTGTTTCCAGGTCATGCTTCTGGCTCCTGTTTGGCTTCTGCCTACCAAGATCCTTGGGAGTTTTTTTACAGTAGAGCTGCCCCTTGGCTGAGCAGTGCCAACCTGTACAACACCAAGGGCTCCTCCTTCCTGTGCAGAAGACTGTTGTCTTGCTTAATTCCAAAAGGTTCCTGTCAGCTTGCTCCCCAGCATCTCCAGGTCCCTCTGAATGGCAGCCCTGCCATATGTTGACTGGTCCCCCCAGTTTATCTGCAAACCTAGTGCAATAAACATGTACAGTAAAATGTTTACTGAGGCACTGGGAATGGCTCCACATCCACAGCAGATCCCTTCGCATGTGAGCAGAGCAGTTGTAGTGCATAAGTCAGCAGGATAGCTGACTGACTTTGAACTCTAAGAAGAAGTAGGTATCACTGGCTTAAGTGTGATAAGGCAAACTATAAATTCTTGAAGATGTCCAAGGAAATGTAGTAGTCCCTGCTGTTAGGAGAGTCAGGTCACCAGGTCCTATAGAATATAAAGATTTCCTACTTTAATCTCTTTTGTTTCTTTATTAATAGATTATTATGATCTAATTGTTATTGAGCAGAACTAATCTAATAAAGATGTAATATCTGTGCTTCCTGATTTATCAATTAGCGAGTTGTTCCAAGTGCTGCTAAGTAAAAATAAATTTGAAAATATTTCAGACTACTTTTCTTACTTTGATTAATTACCCCTTATGTGCTGCATGTTTAAGATCCTGTGAAAAACTGTGTCCTAGACAAGAATTTGACAGAGTTGCTGCCTCTTTCTTTTTTATAAACACCTGTAAATCTGATGCACAAATGTGCAGTTCTTGTTGGGGGGTGGGAGGGTGGATAAATAATCTTTTTATTACCCTCTTGATCATAATAAGCTCATTTATTAATTTTAAACAATTTGCAATAATTATAGACTTGTCCAGCTTCTTTGCTTTTTCTCAGGGGATACTTGTTTGGTTTATCAATTCATTTCTCTGGAAAAAGTGATTTTTGTTATTTTTGTTACATTGAAATGGATTGAATAGCCGCTGAGAAACATTGCAAGTTATTTGAGATTTAAGCTTGTTGTGCAGAAAAGGAGAGTAAAGGAAAGTGAATACATTTTTCTCTATGCAGAGCTTGAAGATCCTCCTAAGCAGTTCTTAGCTTGTATCCTAGTTCTCTTTACCAGCTCTTAGTGCCCGACGTCCAAAGGATGTGCTAAAAGCATCAGCAAACAGCAAATTGAAGGTCTACAATTAAGCTCAGATGGCATGCTAAGAAACGAAAAATGTCACTTGTCATAATAATTTGAGTGAGCCCTGCCACAGGAATATTTTCAGTTGACCAAAATTCAGTGGCACAGGATCATATAGAGGCAGTTTATAGAAGCCCTCCTATAAATGTTGGAATTTGACTTCAGTTGACTTCAATTTTCAGTGGAATGCCACTGACTAATTCATATTTAAATGTCAAAGCTGCCTTGTTGAAAACTGCATCTTCCTAAAACATAATGTTCATAAACCTTTTTTTCCTGTCTTGTATAAGTATGTTAGAACAGTAAGTCCTCCTCTCTGTGTTGGGTGATCGTATGTGATCACTCTTATGCTATAGTCATTTAACCTCAAGATTTTGTGCTTATGCATTCAGACTAAATATTGGTCTGGTATCATTTTGAACACTGTTCTGCATCTTTCTAGTTCTAGTCTTTTAAATCCTAGCTGAAATATTTTCTTGTCATTTGTGGATCTGGCATTCACTTTTTCACTTAAGTGTTTCAAGCTGTCATGGAGGCCCGATCCTGTGAAAAGGTAGTTGAGAATTAAAGCATCGATCCTGATGTTACAAAAAGTCTTCTTTCTGTCTAAAACAGCACAGCTGATAGCTCTGATAACTTAGCACTACAGATCCCCCTGTTAAACAAGTTACTTGACTCTTGGGGTTGTGTGTAGTGTGGTCAGTGGTGTCAGGCTTTTCTTGGTGTGGTCTGAGAGCATCAAGCTTCTGTTAGTCTCGCTGGCTTGCTGCTGGCAGATGAAGTGATGGTTGTGTGTAACCTAGAAAGATAAGTTCCTGTGCAACAGTTAACTGGAAAATTAGTAAAATGGAAGTGTCAGACTGACTCTTGTTGGGTCTGAGGACTTTTCAGACCACTGCGTTTTATGCTGGCAGTTGTTTCTGCTTTCATGTGCTTCCTAGAGTACTAGGGGCACTGGAATGGCTGAAAGAGGCATTTACTTTGCCCTCAAAAATGAATAGCCTGCTCATTTAGTGAGAGATAGAGGCTTTGTAATGGGTCATCAGGGAGGTTGAATTTGTGTTTCTACTACTCTGACCTATTTTCACAGTTGAAATACATCCTAGTTTTGTTTCTGAGAGGTTAGGTCAAAATTGATGTGTTCTGTGTGAACAGACAGCTCGAGCACTTGGGCTGTGGGCAGAGGTGTGGATTTTGATAGCTTGGCCAGCTGGGTAGTCAGAGCTCAGTGTTGCTTGCCTCCATCTCTTGTTGACTCAGGAGACTTACATCGTGTCAGGTTATGAAACACTTGAATCCTGTACCCATGTAGTGAGGGGGAGATAGTGCTTTCACAGACTAAAGGAATGGAAGTGGGCACTGATGGGAAGGGTAGGATTTACTGTCTTAGGTATGAGAGGGGAGGACATCAAAAAACCCTAACTGCAGACTACAAGTTCCTGGAAAACTTGTGGTAGGAGTTCTCCTGGCATCTGCTTTCCTACAAGGTGCCTTCAACAGGGACCTGCCTTCCCCACCCCTACCCTCTGTTTGATCTTGCTTTCCTGTAGTTACCAGAGTTCTCTCAAATATCTGAAGATGGTGAAGGGCCTAGAATGGAAACCATATGAGAAGTAGCTGAGGTCACTTGGTCTGTCCAGCTTGCAGAAGAGGGGACTGAGAGGAGACCTCATAGTGGTCTTACAGCTTCCTCAAGAAGGGAAGTGGAGGGGCTGGCACTGGTCTCTTCTCTCTGACCTGTGACAGGAGCTGAGGGAACAGTATGAAGCCATGTCAAGGGAGGTTTAGGTTGGATATTAAGAGAAGCTTCCTCAAGCAGAGAATGACTGGGCACTGGAATGGTCTCCCTGGGGAAGTGGTTGCAGTACCAAGACTGCCAGAGTTTGGGCAATGCTTTCAGGCATGTGATGTGAGTCTTGGCGTTCTCCTGGGCACGGCCCAGGATTGCTGGGTGCAATGATCCTTGTGAGTCCCTTCCAACTTAGGATATTTTATGATGATTCTGTGATTCTAAATCTAAAGCAGCAGGTTCTTCTGCTGTGAAGAACAAATATTTTCTGGTTTTATTTCTGGCATAAGGAACAGAAGTGGTTATTTGTCCAAGACTTCATTCTGCTGCTCAATTACTGGAGAGGGAGAAGATAATTTATCTTGACCTCTTGAGTGGCACCTGTCTGCAAGCTCTTCAGGTACTTGAACTAGTAAGAAGAAGAAGGAAACGTAAATTTGGGTTGAGAAAAAAACCCCACAAACTATATTGGGCTATACACAACTGAAGTGTGTATATATATATTTGTAGTGTGGGGCTTTTTTACTTCCATCTAATGGTGGGAAGGAGGGGAAGAGACAACTTGTTCTGCAATAAGGGCTCTCCATTTATAGATTAGTAAGGCATGTGTGGAAGCCTGGATGAGATTACTCTATTTTTAGTTGCATCCTTGGACTTTTTCTCAGGATTATTTGACCCAGACTGCTCTTGAAAGAAAATGATTAGGCTATTGGCAAAGCTTTGATAAGGGCTGAAAAAATTGGAATGGTGACAGTCAAGCAGCTGTTAGTTTTTCTGTAGCTTGCTGAGGAGGCATCTGTTGTGCTGCAACGTCAGGTAAAAACTTTGGTAACAAAATATTTGACCTAGACAGGGAGAATGTTCGCCGCTGCTAAGCCTACACACAAACTTCTTGTGTATTTGTTAATGAGTTGGCTTCATTTCCCTCAGAGACGTTTGTAGTATGTTTAAATATGAATATAATCAGAAATGAATGTTTCTTTCAGCTAAGTTTTAAAAAGCTGCTATTAGTAAATAAGGGAAGAAATACCTTTTAATGTATTGAATGAAGATAGCAGCATGCAGAGTTTGTGTATAAGTTTTTAGAATTGCTAGAAACTTTTTAGAAGTAGGCTTAGTCTTCAGTGTCATTCATAGCTATAAAAACTTAATACCATCTATAGATTGATTTTAGGTATGGGCACATGCTTCCTTAGGCTTTTTTCAATAAATAAAAACACAATTAGACCAAAGTTTATTTCCTTATTATATATATATAAAGAATACCACAGGAGATAAATTATGTTGGATCTGCTAGAAATCACTACTTTGTTGACCTCTGCAGCTTGTCCTGTATAGAAAATGTAAGATATTTCTGAGGTTGGTTTCTTCATGTGTTTTTCTTTTTTTTTTCATTATTTCATTTTGTTTCTTATTTTTTGACAGTGCAGAACTTGCTGTGTAATTTACATTGTGATTTCCCTGCCCTCTATGTTCCGATAGTTTTGTCTATCCATGTAGAAATTTGGGAGTGGGTGTATGAAAGTTGTGCCAATACATGTCTAGTCTCTTTTCCAGTGTTGGAGTCATGATACTAATTAAATCTAATAATACACTAAAGATGATGTTAGTTTATAGTATGTTTCCTGTGTACTTCAGGTGAGGCTTAAATGGATTACAGTAAGTTTTCTATTCTCAATGTAGCCATGCTAAAATTTTTTTTAAAATACATTTTATAAGGTTTCTTGCTTCTATTCAATTTGGGTTGAAATATTTGAGTAAATTATGGTAACAAATTTGAATGCTTCAAAATGGAAGTATAACTAATCCCATTGTAATGTGAAAACTTAATGTCTCATTCACATAAGTATTTTGGGCTCCTTAATAGCAGATATTTAACTGTTGAAGGGAGAGGCCATGTGGAGTAGACTTAATTTTTTAAGAGATTCATATAAAAAATCCATGTGTGTATATAGATGCAGATGTTAAAACCCTCACTTTTCTAGAGATATATGTGCTTTTTGTTGAACCATGTAACTACACTGGTGCATTGTGATTATCATGACTATCAAACCAGTTAGTATAAAGTAGTGGAGTATACTTTAGTTACAGGTTGTTGTCTATATGGCCTGTGAAACAGAGGTCATCAAAATGCAGTGCCCCAATAAAAAGGAGCAGTTCTTAATTTGTATTTTTTATTTAGAATCTTCAGTGTTTATTTACAAACTCTGTGTTTGCTACAGACAGGATAATTATGAATGTAACACTAATGCTCTTTATTTTATGAAAAAAACTTTAAATACTCTCTTACTTATCAAACAGGGACAAAAAATCTCTGGTGATTAGATCAAACATACAGGAACTCAGGTCCTCTCCCTTCTAGATGAAAGCAGACTGGGTATAAGATCACTTAAACTCAGCAATTCCAGAAATGTTGCTTGCCTTATGGGGTCATTGTCCTATTTATTCTTCATTAATTGCTTCCTGGATAGCAGCAAGTACTTCTGCAGTTAGTTGATTTACAGCTATCAGTTGTTTGTATTGGTCAAATTCTTAAAGCCTTGCAGAGGAATGAAGTCCCTATTTTAGCAGCTGGTGTCTGTTGGAATCAGCAGGAGTAAGCTGTGTAACTGGTGGATTAGATGTCTGCCCACGGGGCTGTAGTCAGCAGCCTGTGACAGTACTGAGAGAGGAAAATGAATTTAACACACACATTGCCTCAATTTTTTTCAGACACTGGCCAGAAGAAGACCCCAGACAAGAAAGATGGGCGACGAATGTCATTTCAAAAACCTAGAGGGACTCTTGAATATTCTGTAAGTTACTGCTTTATTGTTAGAATGTTACTGCGAAGCAAGTGCAGCCTAAAAAGTTGCATTACAAAATATAAGCAAAACTGTAATGTGCATTACCTTTAATCTTAGAATTCTGTGTATTTGATAGTTTAGTTTGACAGAAATTAAATTAGGGAATTAGCTAATAGTACTTCTGCTGTTTTTTCCCTTTAAGTGCCTTTTTTTTCCCTGAAAAATCCCAAGTTAATCAAACTCTTGACTGGTTCACTTTTAGGTAACTAGTTAGAAAAAATAAATAACAATAGTTATATAATTATGTGCAAGTTCCCTGCTTTCAGCATTATTAATAAACTGTTGCTGTCAGGGGAAATAATAGAATGAAGTTGGGAAGGGAAGCTGTATCTTGGTACTGATTTCTGGTATTCTCCTAATAATTGCCATAGATCTGTGCCTTTTACTGTATAACTCTGTTTCTGCATCAGTATCTGAAAATGGAGCCTTTCTCTTCCCTGTTCTGTTCTTGAAATGACCCTCAAACTGTGCTGCAGTCAGCTTTCGCATTTGTGGTTACTAAGGGAAACAGAAGTGAGAAGTATCTGTCTTGTGTTATATACTGGAACTATAATTAAGCCTATAAATAATGCTTATAGAGTTGATGTTAAAATAGAGGAAGTCTGCCACAATTGTCTTTGAATGCTTTTGAAGCTGGACATGATAAATAAAAATTAGAACTTCTTTATGAAAAGTCTTTACTTGACCTCTTGGTGTTCTTTTATTCCAGGAATAAGAGATACGGGGGAGACTTAACTCTGTTACATTAAGCCGAACTGTGATATTGCTTAAGTACTGAGAAGGCTGTGATAGTCATTTGGAGAGAGACAGAGTATGTGTGTAGAGGAGCAAGAAGCATTTCATTAGTGTTGCTTTTATCAGAATTTGAATATAATTCTAGCCTGTACTAAAGACTTCTTGAAGTTGAAATTCAAAACAGAAATTCTTGCTGCTTAGGTTCTAGCAGTTGAATGTTAAGGTAAATGTGACTGTTGTTGATGTTATATTAACCCCATTTGGTCTGAAATACCTGGAAAAAATGGCAGGGCATAGCTCTGTATTACTGGCATCCATACTCAGTAAATCTCATAATTGGGCTCTTGCCATTATGTGAGTGCTTTTACTTTGGTACGTAAGATTCCAGGCAAAGTAAAAGCAACAAGCTTTCCTTTTTTTAGCTTGGTGTGTTTGTGTCAAGTTGTCATGTACTTCTGCAGGTTTTTGTGTTCCAGTAGGTGGGGTTTTAGATCCAAAAATAGCTTTCTTAATACGTACTGAAGTATGCATCACTTCCTTGTGAGTCAAAAAGATGATTCAGAGGAATCAATGGCTTTTTATCATTAAACTTAGTCCACCTTCTAAGGGAGCTTGTTGCATGTATGGAACATGGTGCTTTTCAGCTTCACAAATGCTGTATTCTGACGGGTCTTGCTGCACATTTCACTCATGAAGCACTTGAGTAGCATCATGTTTTTGGATCTTTCGATCCAAATATTGTGTACATATATTTTAATAAAATGCATAGATCTAACCTTTAGGAACTGAGGTTATGCTTACTGTAAGAGAGGTCTGGTAACTATTGTGGTAATTTGCTACTATTGTTATTTATGACTTTATTCCATGTGAAGAGATGCACTTGTGTCTGGTTTCTGACTTAGTCCTACTTGCTGTCACAGTGACAACACATGTGTACATACACACACACGTAGTTATATGCCTGCATGTGTTGCTTCTTTAAGAAATATTAGAGAATGAAGGCAGAAACCAGACTCCCCTTCACCTCCCAGCATTGTTGAAGTTAGTGGTGGGTTTTGCCTTTTTTAGAAAACAATTTAATGTGTTAGTTTTTCCAGCAGCTGCATGCTTTTAGGAGGGAAGGTCTTATTTGTGTTCCTGAAGTTTGGAGTGAGTTGGAATCTCACTGATGCAAACTATGGGGTTTTAATATGAAGTAGACTTTGCACCAGAATTTTTTTAGAAAGCAAAATTACTATGGGGCAAATAAACAATAAAATATTTTTTCACTTTAAAGCTAAAAACATGATGCAGTTAATGTTTAAGATTTTAATCTAAAATTCCCAAGGTATGAAAACGTGAACCTGCTGGTTTGTATGTAGCAGCAGAGAGAAGATGTTAATAGGTATGGTACTAATTGATGGAAGTTAAGTCCTAAACTGCTTCTAAAGGATACAGAAAAAACTGGTTTAGTTTTGCTGATATTGCTTAGATAGTGAACAGATATCTTTTAATAGAGTATCCTTTTCTCAATGTCAGTCAACATATTAGATGCAAATTGATATTGTCAGTTTTTTCAGAATTCGCAGTTGATGCTCAAGCCGTACGTTTTCCCCTTCAGCCTTTTGTGTTCCGTGTTGTACAGACACGACTGGTGCCTGCCTATAGGTGTTGGAAGAGCCAGCTACGAGTGAATAACGGAGCATGAGCAGAGAGTGTTGCCCACTGATCACCAGTGACTGTAGCATGCTGGCAGTCTTGTGACTTCAGCGAAAGCCTTCTAACTGCTCTTCCTCTTGAGGAGAAGAAATAATTGTGGTTATTTACAGATAGGTTTGGGTTTTGTTTAAGAAAATGTTTATAAGTGAGCAGTTGAAATGGGTGATCTGGTTTATCAGTGTTAGAGGCTCCAATGTAAGACTTCCCTTTATCTCTCTGGGGATTGAAGGCTGTGCTCTTCTCTTGAAGTAGTGAATAGGTACTTAATACACAGATTATGTTGTCCAGGTTATGGAAAGAGCCTGAGGGTCACAGAAGCCTTTAGTAGACCATAGCCTCAAGACTGAGTTTTCAGCCTGTATATAGAGAGTGCTAAGGGTTCTCTTCTGGTGTCACTAGTTCTATTGCCATTGTAAGCCTTTACATGCTATTTAGGCAACTACACACTTTGGAGTTTTTGGTGATTTTTTTTTTTTTTTTTAATTTCTTGCCTTCTCAATTTCGAATCCAGGGCGTGTGTTCTTGTCTGACTGCCGCTTTTCTTTGAGCGTGCCATTGTCATAGTCTTTTAACCCATTTTGGGGAATATAGGCAATGTAGATCATAATGGTGATGTTACTTCATCTGTTGTCTTTTACTAATTTTTTTTGAAGTTGGCTTTATGATATTTACAAGGTTTGTTTTACTGATGTTGCATATTATGTAAATCAGGCCTATTAACAATTAGTTAATATAGTCATAATTGATATTTCTAAAGGCTTGGGTACATTGCCAAAGTTGTGTTATCTGCTCCCATTTGTCCTCACTCTTTTTTTACTCTTCCCATCTGTTTAATTTTGTTAGTTCATTTTAATACCCTTAAACTATTGTTTGATTGCTTTCTGGCTCATGGGCATCTAGTGTTGAAATAAAAAAATAATTATTTCTGCACTCTGATTCATATGTGTTTGATGTTTAATTCTTAATGTAGGGATGAGTGAATTGACTGTTGAGGTACAATTACAGTAAAGTTCATTAAAATATCAGTAGAGAATTTGGTTTAGAATAAAGTTTTTAAATAACTTTTCCAGCTGTTGCTCTGAGGGAAATGAAGGTAGTTTGAACCAGAGATAGTGGTGGCTGAAGTTACCTGTCTGCTGGTACACGCAAGCACACCTGACAAACATGGGTGTCTTCTCAATGAAGATTTATTATCCAAATATTTATATAATATTTATGTTATATATTAATATTCTAAATTTAATAATCAGACTAGCATTTAAATAACTACCTCAATGTATAGAAACTTTATTTTCTGCGAGAGAAGGAATAGCTCCTTGCCTTCTCTTACAGTAGTGAATTGATAGGGGAAAAGCTGGGGATCCGTGGTATGTGGTGGCACTATTTCAATGTTAGGTCTGTACTTTTCTACAAAGTTATTCTTTGAGCTTTTAGCTGTTCAGATTCTACTTTTTAGAATAGTAGGGGACCTGAGAATTCAAAAGGAGGCCTTTGAATCTAGGAAGATACTTCAGGAAGTCTCTATTACGTGAGCAATGTCTTTGTTTTAAGAAGGTATCTATGCTGGTCCCTGAAGTCCCATATAGTGTGGAAATTTGCCTGTGCAAACTTCACAGCCAAACAAAAAGGAAGCTTATACTTGCCATTGTGTTTATCATGAGTGAGATAAACCCTTTACTTGCCAAGCTATCTCACAAGGTGTTTTTATTTCTGAAGGCTCTAAAGAGTGAATGCACTGTAAAAAGGGCTTTGTTGTTTTAAATTGAATGCTTTTCATTTGTTTTATATCATAAGTTAGTCTAAACCTCAATTGCTTCAATCATAAAGTGATACATAAGAAATATTTACCTAGCAGCTGACTGTTGTCCCTCAACATTTATGTGAAAGCAAATTTAGGCGAAACTTTTGAATTTCGCTTTATAGTTTGTTTTAGCAAACCTTTTGTATTATGTAGAGTTTCTGATGGAAACACTACTGTTCATTGATTTGGTTGTTAGTTTTGTTATGGTCTGTGGAGCACATAGTACATACCTGGTTTGGTTACAGTCCTGTTTTGATTTCTGCTTTAGTACCAGTTAAACATGACATATGAAAATATTCTTATTTTTTGTATATCTGTGATCATACAGTACTGAGTGACTGAGAGCTACTACAATACAATCATCCATACTGGAAACACTAGTGGAGGGAGATGTTTGCTGCTTTGTTTAGCTTATTGGCTTCCTGTATAAAGAATTCTCATAATAGGTTTCTAATCCTATTTTAAAAAAGCTAATTGCCTTTTCTTTGGCAATGCTTATATCTTTTTGTTAGTGAATCTAGGTTGACAAGTGCACCTTTACAAAATGATATGGAAAAGAATACTCTATCTCTACTTATATTTAGCTGGAAATATGTCTTAGCTTCTATAGCTTCATCTTGTCTTAACAGGTAAAATCTTTTTTTTCCTGGTACAGTTTATGAAGCCTTGTGCTATTATGCAGTAAACCTTTTGGTTGTTTGTTTCCTTGTGTCTCTAAGGCTATGAATTCTTTACTCTGAAATAGTCTTTGTGTGTTAATTTTTTTTTCCTTTTACTTTCTTCTGGTAGCTCATTTTAAAAACACTTTGGGAGATGGAGGTTAGAATATGAGCTTGAAAAAAATCCTTTCCTTAGCTGGGAATCACTTTCTCAAAATGCTTATGCTCCATCTGCTGTCATAGTAGTCGACCTGCTTTGCTTCATCATTTTTGCATTTTCTCAGTGAAGGATTTTGCTTGAAAGTCAGGGTCTAACAGAAGCTTATTTCAATAGTAAGAGAGTGTGTTTATATTTATGGAGAGAACTCTTCAGCTTTTCTGTAGGAGAAGAGTGGAGAAAAGGGGTTGAAGAGGGGGAATAAATAATTCTGTAAACCCAGTTAATGGTGTATTGGCCCAGTGGTAACCAGCAGTGAATTTGTAGACCAGAAGTTCTGGTGCAGTAGCTGAGCCTACAGCTCACACTGTGTGACTGACACTTCTGGCCACCTGGAAACATAGTGGGAAGGCATGTGTTTTCACATGGGCTTTCAATAGACCAATATTTAGGGGGTAGGTATGTTTTCTGGGGTGGCTTTGTTGTTGGTTTTTGTGGGGTGTGGGCAGTCATAAGAAATGACGACGTAAAAGTTCATCAGCATCTTGGTAAATCTACACATGCTAAAATTTGTAAGCCACTATTTGAACTAACTGCTTACAGGTTTTTTTTGTTTTGTTTTTTTTTCCTCAATTGATACAGGTGGAATCAAGAGATACTTTAAACAGTATTGCCTTGAAATTTGATACAACACCCAATGAACTGGTTCAATTAAATAAGCTTTTCTCCAGAGCAGTCGTTCCTGGACAGGTACTATTACACTATACATGTTACTTATCCAACAAAGCCACTATATTTCTCATTCCTACCAGGGTTCTAAAGTACTTCTCTTACTGGTTTTCCTATTGGCTTTGTAAAAGAGTTTTTCCTTTTTCTCTAGTCTGTTAATTCCTTGTGCCTATTAAGTGGCTGTCGAAAAAGGGAACATGTAAGGAAGCTAGCTGTCTCTCTTATTTAAGATCAGAGGACTTCTAAAACTAGTTGTACTTAATGGTACAAGAATAACACTTTGATATAAGCCAAATTGTTGCTTTGCAAATATAGCAGGCTGTTTACCAATTCTTGCTCAGCAGACACATTCAGGGTACAGCTTGCAAACAACATTCCATGACTGCACATTACTGCCTGCAATTCTATTTTAATAAATTGAATAATGTTTCTGTTCCACTCTGGAAACTTGATGTTTTTACCAGCAGTATATGAATTACCATTCACTTATTATAGGTCAATATTGCCTTTTTCTTTTTTTTTTTCCTTCCTTCCTGTTTTTGCCTTCAATTTTCACTTCTCCTTGAAAGCCAAGCCTGGAAACAAGTGATAGGTCAACTATGGTGTTAGCCATTGGCCATTTGGTATTTGCTCTTTGTTTGTAAAATTCTGTGTTCATTTCTGATTGCTGCAGAACTTTCTCTAGGTAGATTGAATGCCTACCATGGCTGAAATAATGTATTAAAGGTGTGAATACCTTCGGTTGAATTTTTTTTATGTATTCAGTGAGTCTATTTCCTTTTTGCTCAGATAGTAGAGTCATAGCATGATAAATAATTGGACAGGTCTTCCCTGGATACTCTTGATTTCTGGCATGCTGAATATTTTTAATGCTTTCTATCTGAACTTTTTCCTTGGTTATTAGGACTGAAAATCAAAATTATGTCAATATAGCATTTAAAAACTTGAAATGCTAAAATTTCAAGTACTTTGTATAGTATTGTTTTTTCCCCTTAACTCATGATTCTGTTAAAAGCGATAGGAGCAGGAATGGTTTTGTGTAGTTTGAGAAAGCACAGTGAATGTACCTGAACTGGTGGGAAATCTAAAGTAAATCTGAAAGCATAACTGACTTCTAACTACATTATATCTTCTTTATAGATTTTGTATGTTCCTGACCCAGACTACATTTCTAGTGTGGACAGCTCCCCCTCTCTAAGTCCTGTAAGTCCCCTATCACCTACATCCTCCGAAGCAGAGCTTGACAAGGCTACAGTAAATGTAGGTATACCTATTGTCCTTGAAATTAATTTTCCCTTACAAGATAAATGTTACAGATGCTATGCTTTCTTCTTAAACTATCCTTTTGTTTTGGGGAGAAAGTACTTGGCAACACTTGGAGTTGAAAGTAAAATAGTTCCTTTTTAAAAGTAAATATAAGATTTTAATCTTTGTAAATGACAGTTTTCTATGTGGAAACTGATTTGAAGGCAAATTACTTGTAGCAAAATACTGTCGTTGCACACTGAAATCTTAATTAATTTCTGTTGCGTTTCTGTATTTGTTACATTTCAGAGCTTGTTAAACATTTGTCTCTAATCTTATTGATAGTTTTTTTTAGAAATGATGTATTGGCAGAAATGCTCAGGCACCCCCTGCTTGCTGTAGAGGTGTCAGAGAGAGTTCTCTAGTTTCATTTCACCAAATGAAGTAAAAAAAAAGGTTTCAGTGAGGGGCTAATATAGAATTAATTTTAGCTGACTTCTGTTCAGTAGTTCTACCTTTGTTGACTTTCAAAATGCTAAAAATGTTTAGCCATGAAAGCTGCGCTGTAATTCAGCTCAAGTGTAGATTTTTGGGTAGGAGCTGGCTTTGTAGAAGAATGTCCTTCCAGGAACACTGGTTTGCTGTAGACAGCATTCCATAGGGAGCAGTCCAGCCAGGAAGATTCAGTATTTGAGCCTGACCTTCTCTGAAGTTTTTGCAACTATGGCGTTTTTTGGATGCTTCTGCATACATCACCACTGTTCTTTTCCCAGTTATTATCTTTTTAGCTCAAATAAAAAATTTTCGTGGTAGCATATTTTGATAGCACTCAGTCAAGCTGTCAAACATCTATTCCAGGACTCTGTGTGCTCAAAGTTTAGGAAGGTTTGAGACTTAAAGCATTTACTTAATTGCTTAAATGACTTGGTGATTTGGTCCAGACAAGGTTAAATAGAAAGGTTTTGCTTAATTGCTGAAGAGGTTCCCAAGCTGCATTACAAAGTCTGATGGCCCTTCTACTGAAAATTACTGTTTGATTTTGCTGTGATACCTTTTCTCTGTCCTAGTGTGCCAGTTCCTATGTCTGCTGTCATTTGCGCTGAATAATTTCTTTTATGTTTGGTGTCAAACTGGGGGTGGTGTAGCGCAGTAAAGAGACTCTCCTGCAAGAATGCATTCTTGTATCATATATCTTGTATCTACATCAGTCTCAGAAAGACCTGTCCATGTAACATACGTTGTGAGAAGTTACTCGAGGGAAAATTATCAGTTTTACTATTAGAAATCAGAGCTTTTCCTACAGATTCCGTGCCAGAAAAATACCTTATTCTTGCTTTTGCTGATTGTTTTCTATATCTGTTAGCATATACCAGATAAGGAGACTTAACAGTGTAACCATACCTGTAATTTGTTTGGAAACTTTTTATTGGCTAGATGCTCATAGTGGAGATAAAAACTTGCAAGTGTAGAAGAAACAAAGTAAATGAAAATACTTAAAGTTAAAAACCTCTTCTGCAAAAGATTTTTTCATTTGGTGTAGTCAATCCAGTGCTAACAACAATTAGAGTGTTAAATTTCATTTAACTGACACTTTATTGTTACATAACTATTTTGTGCATCTTGTTACATGTTGTGGATCATTACAAGCAGTTCTTAAATGCTTCAAGGAAAGTCAAATGAGCAGTGGGAAAAGGTATAATAGTGTTTATTTTGTTTCTGAGGCCTTTCAAGGTACACCTAAGAAAGGAAGAAATGTTTGCCAGAAAAAAATCAAGGAACGGAAATCAGTTGTACTTGTCAGTGTGGACTGTGTGCATTTGGTTGTGTTTTCAGTCTCTCCTGCAACACAAAAGGCACTCAACTTCTATGTGAGCAGTTAAGGCTAGAGGGCTTTGTTCTTCATCACAGCGCCTGTCTTTCGTGTTTTTCTTTTCTTTTTTTGCTGATTGCGATCATTATGAAGGGGAGAAATACTAATATACGTTCTCTAATGCTCTCTTGGTCTCTGTCTTCTTTGACTGTCTTCCAATTTTGACTTCAGATTTGCAGTTTAAATTTAAGCATGTTTCAAAGTAGTGTTCCTCTGCTTATGTAATGTAAAGGAGTATTCTCTCTGCTCTGGTTGTTTAAGTCAGTGATTTCTTGTTACAAATTTAATAAGAAGACTAACAAATATCTGAATGCCTGTTCAGTTGAAAATACACTGACATATTCTGTTCTCCTTCTTCTGTTTTATTGAACATTGGAGTAGCTTAACACAACCACGTGGCTAGATACAAACCAGCATGTGGCTGATATAAGGCCTGCATAACCTTGTTAAAGTTGGGGGGGTTTTGGTAGGTTTTTGGTTTTTGTGTGGGTTTTTTTTTTAAATTTTGCTACACTTAAGCTAAGATTTCAGTGTGTATTTCAATAATTTTGTTGCTGTCAGTGTGTACGTAAGAACTATATCTTAGATTTTGAAGCTTTTCTGATGATGCTGGATTTTTGAAAGATTTCTTCATTCAGCAGTCTTAGCCACATATTTGCGAAGATCCTATAAGCTGTGCTACCTATAAAGCTTAAATTCTACTTCACAATAATATGTAGTGGCAAGGGCATCATCATTGAATCGTAAAGTCTGCCATTGTGGTCGTGCATCCCTCCCACCCCTCCCTTTCCCAGGCCACACACGGATCTGAGATTGTGCCATGTGGCAATGTGATGAGAAATAGCTGGCTTATCCACAGTGGGCTTGGATATCAGCTGAGCACTTTCAGAGCCACTTGCTAAGTTGTGTCACAAGGGTGACCATGTAGTTTTCAGTAGGAGGGTGTATGTAGAAGGAGAATTAATCTTCAGGAGGTTTGTTTCCTAATTATACCTTGATTAGATTTTTCAGCAAAATTCAGTTCAGTGTTCTGTATATTGTTATGGTTTTTTGGTTGATCTGTAATGAAAGTTGAAAGATGCAGGCAAAGGCTAAAGTAGTGCCAGAGAGATGATGAACTGAGAACAATTATGCATAATGTTCCTGGATGTGATTAAGGACATTTATTTGCAATCTGTAGTAGCGAATGAAAATGAACAGGAAAACAGAAAACCAAAGGGAACATGGCAGTTCATGTTTTCTAAAAATAGTAATATTTTATTAGTAACTAAAAATAGCAGTTATATATGAAATGGAAGTCTTTAGATGTGGGTGAAGCTCCAAAGCAGGGTTTCTGTACCTGTAAAATAGGCTTTGGTGAAGTCTGTCTACTGTTTATCTTTAATTTGAAAACAAGTTTTTTTGCTCTCTGTCCTGTCCCTGGTAGGGTTCCATGTTCACTACTTAGTTGGATATACTGATAGACAATGAGGTAGATAACTCTTTGTTGTCTTCCTGGGAAGGTCATGAAGGAAATCCTCTGAAAGTTAAATCCAGGCATGTGAATGACAAAGATGGTTGGAAACAGAGAGAATATACCAAGGCTGTATCATACCTGACAAAACTGATTGCTTTCTGTGATGAGATGACAGGCTCAGCAGATGAGGGAAGAGCAATGTATGTTTCTTACCCTGACTAGAGCCAGGCCCTTGACACTGTCCCAAAGCAGCCTTGTTAAAATACTGGAAAAATGTGAACTGAATGGGTGCAGTAGAACATGAGCCAGAAAATTGCTGGGATCATTGTGTTTGAACTTATTCAGCATTTGTGTGTCAGTTTTTTTAAAATCTTTTGTAGAATCATAGAATAGCTTGGGTTGGAAGGGACCTTAAAGATCATCCAGTTCCAACCCCTCTAACATAGGCAGAGACCCCCATCCAGCCTGGTCTTGAACACTGTTTGCTGTGATGGTGGTCAGTTTCAAATCCTTGAGGGTCTCTATTGGGGCAGTTCTTTTATAATCTGCCCATCAGTGACCTGACTGGTCAAATTGCACAGCCAAAAAATCTCCAGAAATGAATATTGAAAAAGGCAAGTTGTTAAGTTCTTCTTTATATTTCCTTTCAGGATTCAGATGGAGCCCAGCAGAAGGAGTCTGCTGTTTCACCAGCACATGCATGTGTTCGTCCTTCAAGAGTGGTATCATCCACCTCGGAAGAGGAGGAAGCATTTACAGAGAAATTTCTGAAAATTAATTGCAAGTACATCACTAATGGCAAGGTACTGAAACATTCAGGTTTTACTGTTACTGTACAGGATGTAATAATAAAGCATGTTTAAAGTATAAACATGTAGTAGACTTCAGTCAGGGATGGCTAGATGAATCAACTCACATATATATATATATGTCTGTATAATTTTACATTAATTTTCTTACTCATTGTTTGCTTTAAATTCTCTGGGCCACTTGTTCAGGACATGATGCAAGCAGATCATACGTGACAAACTTCCCCAGTGCCATACTGTTACGTAATTTCTGTATGTTACATATTTCTGCATGAGGTCTGTTTGTTCCTTATGTTAGTATCTCTCGTAAGTAATTTTCTTACAGTGGAGAAAAACATGACTTAAACTGTACTAGGAAATACGTAGTTGTGTAGCTTTGCTTCCTTTTTTTTTTTTCTTTTTAAAGAAAAACAGGGCAAGCAGAATAAACCTCTGGTTCTGCAAACAAGTTCTGTATTGTCCTCCATTTGGTTTGGTATGTTTTTTTCTTTGAAGCTGTTACAGTTCTCTCAGTAGCATCATTACATGAAATGCTTCCAAGTTAGTGGCACTTAATTAACCTCTGTTCAGCTCATAGGTGCACAAGTCTTGCACAGTCTTCTAGGGACTGAGATAATGTTAAAATGCTGTACCTCAGAACACTTTAGAAAAAAATCAAAATATATCGCTCCACTACCTCACAGAAAAATTAGTATTAGACACTTTATCTATGAAAAATGCCTTTGCTTAAGCTGAATGAATGCAACAAAATTCAAAGTACTTGTAATACTTCCTCCTTTGCCTGAAGTTTGGATGTGTATATAGAAATACTGATGTTTCTGCGTTGTTCAGCAATAGGTTTGCAGATAAAGTACACTAATGACAAACAGATTAATAAAAGTCTCTTAAAACTGCGATTTTTTTTGGCTGACAGAGAAAAGATTGCAGATTCATGTGTGTCCAGGCTTGAAGCCTTTTGACAATACATGAGTATTGACAAAAGCTGTGTTAAAAGTTTGTGAGGCAAGTACTGGAACAGCTTTGTTTGTTACTTTGTTCTACTTTGCAGTTAATTTTCTTTACTTGTTACATTCTGTCTGTGGCTGACTTTTTTAGGCTGATCCTGGGCACCTCCTTACTTAAGAGTTTTAAGTGCTGTTATGCAGTGGAATTGAGACCTGTGAGCCTTTGTTAGAACTTGGAAGTACTGGAAAAAATCAGGTTAAAATTTACAGCATATTATTTATGTGCTGTAATTTCCCCTCAGAATATTACAGGGAGTAGACTTGCAGTGTTACAGCCTATTTTCTAAGAGCTTCAGGGTGAATTCTGTTTTGAAAAAGTTGTATAACCTTTTGCAGTATCTATCCATACTTGGGGAGGTGGGTGGGAGAAAAATGAATACTGACTTGCTCAGATTTGAGTGCCAGATCTTGTAAGTTTAGTGTGTAATTTAGTCTTTGTGCCACATAGGGTAGGAATGTCCTCTTGAATGTTTTCTTGCCTCTCCTTGATACATTTTGTGATGATGCAGGATGATTAACTTTCCAAAGTTTTCTGGAGAAAGCTTAAAAGATTCATCCTCTGCTTCCTACTCTGGAAGTGATTTTTAAAGCTCTTAGTTAACCATTCTTTAGGGCTTCAGCTGTGAAGTCAGTCATCACTGTGGCTGCTGTTTGTAAACTGAAATCTAGTGAAAACCTGTTTTTCAGTGTGTCTATGCAAAAGGGCTTTCCTTAAGGTAAGACTGTCTCATTTCTCACTTTTTAAGACTGTTTATTCTGTATGTGGTTGGAGTTGGCTTTAGTCACACCTGTGACTTCCTGGACAAGCACAAAGGAATTCTCTGAGGAGCAGTGACTGGAGCCTTGGAATGCTTGCTCTGTTCATTGCACTTGCTCCCTGATAACTGGTTATGGCTACTGATAGAGGCAAGGTGTTGAGCACAGCAAGAGACAGGATCATGTGAGTTTGCCAGATTCTGTACAGACAATAAACCAGTGTAACCAGTCACACTTCCACTCACTGCTTACTGCATGTGTAGGTATGCCCTGTCTTACAGCTGCACTGTTGGCTTCTTCTGTAGAAAAGTGTGCTGCTCTGGGGTTTTTTCATTCTTTGCACTGTTCCTTGAGGCAAAAAATGGTACTTTAAAAAGTCTACTTGATTGTAACTGAAACTAGTAAGGGAGGTTTGAAATTCTTTGTAATTTTTGCTAACTTACTACATTTTGAAACATTTAAGTATCTAAAGGAGAATTACTAATACTGAGGCTTGAAAAAAGCCAAACCACTGACCTGGAAATGAGAGCACAGAAAGCACACATTTACATTAAGTGAAAAGGAGGACACTGATGAGGTTCAAAACTTCTACAAGGAAAAAAAAGAATAAAATAAATGTTACTTTCATGATAAAAGCTTCATAAAGCATAAATTACAGGTTTTATTCAACCTTGTGTGTTCAAGAATGTAATGGAATCATTTAAAGAACTTTTCTTTGAAAACTTCTTGTTAGGACTCCTTTCAAATTTTCTTAGAAGTGTTTTACTGAACTGCTTAATCTTTATGTGTGGACTCACCAATGTGATAGTTTGGCTCTAAACCTCCATTTATAATGATTGTTCAGATTTCCATCTCAGGTATTGCATGGGAGCTAGAGCTTCCATTTCATGAAGTCTAAGGAATTTTAATTGTAAGTAGACAAAACTGATTCAGAACTGAATATCTGCATGTGCAGTTTAATCTCCTTTCAATATGTATGTTTTTATTTATCTGGATTAATATTTTCTGGATCAGCTTTAAGACTCAAGGGGTCTGGTTTTTTAATAACCTAGAGTGTCCACATGGTTTTCAGTAATAGTGGCTTAGCATTTCTCTTTGAGGATCTTAAATCTGGGCTTCACTTGAACAGAATTTTACTTCGTGTCTTTAAAATCTATTACGTGCAGGAAACTTGGCTTCTGCAAGTTTTTTTTCCAGAATCAGAACTCCCTATAACAGTATCGTATTGATACAGTATCATATTGCTTCAACTACATGGTAGCTACAGTCAGAATCTAATTTGTATCTCATTTTCATAGACAGTATTTTTAGTGTTTTTTCTCTCAACAGCTTGTTAGTAGGTAAGGTCCAAGAGAAACAAGTCACTGATTCTTTTGTGGGGGATGTCCTAAAAAACTGTTGCCAAGGTTCTGTATCAACGACTGAACTGTTTATAGATGTTAATTTTTTAAATTATTTTTACCCCAAGGACTAGAAAATTAGGAGATTAAAGCAATCAGTATACTCCAGTCAGTATACTGGAGTCATGTAGCAGTTGGTAGTGTGCATACCATTGTCCAGTGTTTTTGCTTGAGCTTCTGCTCTGATTTGCAGATCTGTCTAACAACATTGTTAGTACGAGGAATTCTTGTAGCTATTTTGAAAAATTGAGTTTGTATAAAACAAAGTCAAAGAGCTGTTTCTAAAATTTTAAGTGAGTATTTGATTTATATTAGAGGGGTTTGGGCAGAAGATGCAACATGATAGCGCACAAAGGAGGAGCTGGGTTCATCTTGTCTTAATATCGGTAGACAAGGGCATGAATTTGTTTTTCATAAGTAAGCCCCCATGATATTCTTCACTTTGAAGAATGTATTCATACTGAAAATATTTTCAGTAGCTCAACCAGTTCAGAGAGAGAGCTTTGGAACTTTGTCCCTGCTCCCAAAGCAAGGAACCAAGGAGATTATATATGGGGTGCAGACGAGGCTCAGCCATCTTTGGTGCTTGTAAGATAGCAGGGGTGATCAGTTTGTTGGAAGTAACTTACCGAGAACTGCATTACAGAATCATTTAGGTTGGAAAACACCTTTAAGATCAAGTTCAACCTTTCCCTGATCACCACCTTGTCAATTAGACCATGACACTAAGTGCCACGCCCAGTCATTTCTTGAGTGCCTCCGGGGATGGTGACTCCACCACCTCCCTGGGCAGCCCATTCCAATGCTTAACAATCTTTTCTGTGAAGAAATTCCTCCTGATGCCTAAACCTCTGACACACCTTTGAGGCCATTTTCTCTTGTCCTGCCTCTGGTTGCCTGGGAGAAGAGGCCAATGCACACCTGGCTACAACCTCTTCTCAGGTAGTTGGAGAAAGTAATAAGGTCTCCCCTGAGCTTCCTCTTCTCTAGACTGAACAAGTCCAGCTCTCTATGCTCCTCATAGACCCTTCACCAGCTCAACTGGCCTTTTATGGACTTGCTCTAGCACCTTGATGTCCTTCCTGAACTGAGGGACCCAGAACAGAGTATTTTACAGGTGGCCTCACCAGTGCTGAGTACAGAGTGACAGTCACTGCCCTGGTCCTGCTAGCCACACTACTGATACTGAGATGCTGTAGGGTTTTTTCTGATGTCACTGTTATTACCCATTCTGGGGTATTTTATGGGACAACTGTGACATCTGCTGCTGTAGTGCACAAATGCGTATGAGTAACCAGAAAAGTTGTTTTAGAACCTTAAATGGGTGCATGGTACTAAAATGCTCAGGAGTTCATCATTGCGTACTCTGAGACAACAGTTCTAGAGTTATGTGTTTTAGGAATGCTAACACAGAAATTGGTCTGATCCATAAAGACAAGCCAACAAGGAAGCGAAGGATCAGGTATTTCCTTTAAAGAGTAGATGCAACTTTTATTTTGACTTAATGCAAAGCTGTGATGTTAGCTCTCGAAGGCTGGAGCTGCTGCAGTTTCCATCTCTCAGGGAAGATCACCATAATGTAATGAGCAGCTCTTAACCAGCAGCTAGAGGCTATGGCTGCTACTTGTATGTTTTGTTCTGATGTTATTCTTTTTTCCTCACAGAATCAATAGCATTTTGTTTCTGTCCATGCTAGAAACAACATCTGTTGAGTAATAGGTTTTAAGGAAGCTTTTGCTTCTGCAAACAAGTTAGAAGATAGTAAAGACACAAAGTATTTGTCTTGTAAGAATCACAGAAATTGTAAGAGAAAGTGTCAGAAATATTGGCATGTCTGAAAAAGAGTAATTAGAATTTGCAGCCAAACAAAATATTTATCTGGCTCTTACCTGGGCATTACTTAGCTCCCTGGGTTAATTTAACATTCAGTGATCCTTGGAGGTAATAATGAAAAATGACAGAAATGCTAATGCTAATTAATATATTAATTAATATAATTAAGAATTTAATTTATATTAATTTGGAGCAACAGTTCTTCTCCAGTAAAGTATCCTCAAGTGTTCAGGTAGTAACTGTGGACCAGATCTAGTATCTTGTGAGCCAGAAATGTTGCATTATGTTTTTTAAATAGATAAGAATAAAATAGGTCATCTCTTATTGAGGTGCTATAAATCCCATTGTTTTCAAGATACCTCTATAATTTTTTGGTTCCTTATAGCAATTGCAAGTGAGGTGTTTGATCAGCTACTTGGTCAAATACAGATAAAAGCCTGATAGTTCCGAGTGTTTAATTCTCAATTTCTGTTGCTGTAGTAAGTTTTACATGAAAATACACTTTCCAATTAATTTTTGTGTTGAATGTCTGCCTCTTGGTGTTGAGGGTTTCTTCTGAGGCCAAGATAAGAAGCCTTTATTATTTCTAGCTGTGCCTTTGTTTGAGGCTGCAGAGGTAGGCTTTAGGATGTTCCATATGTGCTAAGGTCATGTACAGGTTTGGGATTCTTTGCCATTGGACAGGTCATTGTCAGACTTCTCTAGGAAGCTTCCATTTACAATAGAAGGTCTCTTAAACTTGCTTTTCTTATGTAGTGAGTAGCCTTGCACATGCACAGACTTTTGTTCTTGATATGATGGTGTTTCCTTAAGATACTAACAAGCTTGGCCTGTGGGGTTTGGGAGGAGCAAGTTGGTATTTTCTGAACCGCTGAAACTGAGTCTGAAGCAAGACAACTGAAATGAGTGGTTGATGTGCAGCTGGTTCTTCATACATGTTATTCTGATGATGCGACTCTAGTATTCAGATAAGCAATGTCAAACACATGAAGCTTTTTTCTTCTCTTTTTTCTTTTTTCAATTTTTGGCCTGTTCTACTGTCAGCTGAAGCAGTCTTATCTGTACTCTTGAAAGCAAGTTGTACAGCATTGGAGCTTGTTGATGTGAATGATATGTCAGTTGGGACAGCACAGCCCTTGACAGAAAAATATCATCTCTTTATTGCCTCAAAAGCTTTAGCACTTTCTGTGTACTTAATTTATCAAGGAAGGTTCATGAATTAGCGAGCAAATGAAGACAATATTACTCTGTAAATTAAGAACTCTCTAATGAACTCGATTACTGTTTTTTTTCTACTGAGTAATACGTAATTTTGGAAGTTGGTGGTGAACACTGAAATCCTTCAGATAGAGGATCAGCCTTACCATTTTCTCTTCAGCCTGACTGTTCTGAAGATCCACATGCAGTATATAGGCAGTGAAAGAATAGAATATTTTGGTTGGAAGGGACCTACAATGATCATCTAATCCAACTGCCATCAAGACTATGACATTTTCTGGGTCAGATCTAGAGAGTATTAACAAAATTCCATTTTCATGACCATTAATGGAAGAGCTCAGGTGTAGAAAAGCTGCTGCTTTTTTGTTTTCCATATGTACTGAATTTACAGAAGTTATATATATTTAAAGAGAAGCAGTCATTCTTCTGAGTAGACTCATTGACTTCTGCAGTCACATTAAATTTGTTTTCTAGACTACAGTAGATACAACAAAATGTAGACTTCTCTTGACAGTTCTCCTCTTGGAGGTCCTTTTTGCACTTTGAAGGTCTATTTCCACAATACTGTGCTGGGAAAGAAATGCCAGTAACAGGTTTTTTTCAGTACTTTAAACACCTTGGAATTATGTAAATGTGTTCTGCTGACTTCAAAGTCTTCAGCATATGTGTTGCACTCTAAAAGATATATATAAAATCTGACTAAGCACTGAACAACTAAGAGACTCAAGTACAGATGCTTGAGCTGCTTTTGAGACCTGTTTCCATTTTTCCATACTAGAGATAGCACTAGTCATTGTTGTAGACTTTAATACTAGGGCTCTTTTTGTTTGGGTTTTTTTAACTTGCACTTTTCCGTTTACTGCTTGGCATCTTTGTTTTCCTGCCATGAAGGTCATCAACCATCACCTGGGAACAAACTTCACGAGTTTGGAAGAACTGTAGCTGTATTTTTTGCTGTGCTAATGTCTTCTTGAAACGAAACTGAAAACAGTACACACTGTTTATAATAGTTGTGAATGTTTTATCAGTAAGATAAATATTTAATTCCTTCAACAGCACATGAAGTGACCCTTTTCTGGTTCTTGCACAAAAGCCTTCAATGTCTGTCCAGATTTGTAAAGTCTTTAAGGAGTCAAGATCTGTAACTGAAGTATTCCTGTCATTCTACTTAAAGCTAGATTTTCTCCAGTTCATAATTTTAGCTTGAACTCTAATGTCCCAATAGTTAAATGAATTTGTCACAGGCAATTGTTACATGTTTGCATGTGGTTCTAAGTTTTTTGTTTAAAAAAATTTCAGCGTATTGTAAATTAACTTTGTTTTTACAGCTGTATTATATAAGAACCCTACAATTCATAGTATGAATACCAACCTCAAAGTTTTTGGTAGTCAAAGTTTTTTATAGTCAAAGTTTAAACTCTACTTGCATTCATGTAGTGCAGCAGTATCATTGTGATTTAAACCATCCAAAGTTTCATCTTTAAAAAGCTTAAGTATTTTTATTCTAGTTTCATTCTGTAAATGTACTTGTCCAATCAGTCAACATGTCCATTAAGTTAGAAGGACTTGAATCAGCCTCTCTGTTACTTTTGTGCAAAGAAAATTAGGATAAATGACAGTTCTTGAAGGTCTCTCTAATTAAATAGTAGAAAGTGAGAGAGAAGAGTTAAGAGTCAAGTTTTAGACAAGAATTGCTTTCAAGCCACCAGTTAAAGCCTGTGGTTTTCTGGGAAGGATGTCTCCTTACCTCAAAGGAGCTGTTTAGTATATGCTTCAGTGTGTAAGGATTTCTCTTACTTAACTAAAACCAGTTACTGATTAGTTGTGAGGTATAAAGCTGTTTTCTTTTGGGGAAAGCAGGTCGTATTCATTTGCTTTGCCAGACAGCATTAGTTTCTTGTGTTTAGCAGTGACTTAGTAACATAACAGGTTGCTTAAACACAAATTAAAAATTGCTTTATTTAAAATAAAATAGAAAACACCTTTTTTCTACTGAAAAATGAAGAATAAGCTGGAATTTGAAGGAGAAAAATTACCACTTCTTTTTCCTCTCATTTTAGGGTACAGTCAATGGTGTGCTGCTAGTGACGCCAAATAATATAATGTTTGATCCTCATAAAATGGATCCTCTGGTCCAAGAGAATGGCTGTGAAGAATATGGCATCATGTGTCCAATGGAAGAAGTGATGTCAGCTGCTCTGTATAAGGAAATTGTGGACAGCAAAATTAAGGAGTCATTAAGCATGTAAGACAGAACAGTATTTGTAAAGCTTTGAGTAAATTTGGACTGTAGCCATATTGTTGACCATACAAAACTATCAAACCAGTATTTTCCTTCTTTTTCTTGTTAGGAAGGGATATCAAAGATTGGCTTGGAAAGATCCTATGGAAAGCTTGCTTTACCTTCAGTTCTCACATCCTATATATGATACAGGATAAATCCTCTTTTATATACATGGATTCTCATTTCCTCCAGTAGTCTCTTATAAAGATCAGTGTATAGCAGGAGACAACACAGCATTTCCTCTGCCCCTTCCCTACTATGGAAACAGTAATAGATGTGTTTGGTACTTCAATAATTTGACTGGCATACAAAATAAGGAAGTACAGCTTTGACAACCTTAGGTGTAAATTTTTATTGTTTAGCATTTTTCATTTGCTTCTCAAACTTGTTCTAACAGATGATTTAGACTCATTTTCTAAGATTTGTTTATATTTTCATAGGACTAGGAGTATATTTTTTCCTGTTCTGCCTAGAGGAGGGACTGCATATTCACCTATGGGTGTAGCCTTTTTTGGAGTAAACAGTGAATTTGGGTTGGTGAGCTCTATTCACTGGTGTTTAGTGCAGCAGGCATTTAAAATCAACTTTAAAGAGCGTTATGAGAAATCTTTGTTCCATTCTCTCTGTTGCCTAGTTTTTATACCATCATCAGAAAAAGATAAATTCTCTTGAAAACCAAAAAGGATAAAAAAAAAAATTGTGCCACCTTTACCTATCACAAACCATAAAGCACAAACATTTGCAGACTGCCTTGACTATCTAGCTGCGGGGAAGTGGGCTTCTTTAACCAAGAGAGCGTAAAGCTGTTTGCTTGATATGTAACTCTATACCCTACTTGAAATAGTTGCATTTTTTAAGATGCTCAATAACTCTTAAAAATACCCTCTTACATTTCATACAGGTAGTACCCTAAGTACATCTTTCTTGATAATCTTAGTTATCTGGACACTCAGAAGTAGTAAGTTGCCTCATACTACTTTTAAGCTCAGTTTCGGCATAAACCTGGGAGTGAACTGGTATCTTGCCATGGTCTCGTTTGCTGCCTGATCACATGTGTCTATTGAAAGGGCAACTGAAGTTCGCGTTGCTACAGTAGTACTTTTGGGGCATTTGATGTAGAGTGATGATGCTTTCAGCATGATTGCTTTCTGGAAGTTTATTTTCCAGACTGAGTTTTAAAAAGTTGCTCACGATTCCCACTTCAATTGATATACAGTGGAAGGAATTAGATGACTCTTTTTAACTTACTTACTTGAATCGTAATAGTGCAGTTGCAAAACAAGTATTTTTTCTATAATGTTTGGTTTAATGACTTAATAATGACTTACAAATTTATCTTCCATGCTGTTGATTTTTGTGCTCCTGTAGCACATACGTTTTCTGTTTTGTTTATAATATGAATGCATATGGAATGAAAATGTGTCTGCTAATAAAAGGTCACACTCTGCATTCAGAGGCCTGTATGTCCAACTTATCTTTCTTGTCAGATTTATAAACTAGTAGATGGAACACTAGTTACTAGCATTTTCTTCAGTCCCTGCACTTTTGTGCCTTAGCTAAATATGAGGCACTGTTTGTAAATTTGGGGGAAAACAAAAAATCAAATTTTTTAAGTCTGTAAACAGAAGTCCTAACAGCTTCAGCTAGATCTGACAAAACCCATGTGTCTTCAGATATTTGACACTTAAATCATGTTTTCTCACTGGTTTTTTTCCTGCTTATTCCACTGTTATAGTTAACATTCTTCGACTCTCCCAATTTTGCCAACTGTCAAACCGACTTAAACTTGGGAAAGCAGTCTTATTTTCTATATTCAGGCTGTCTGTATGGAAAATGGTCATGAACCAAATGGATTGTTTGGTTCTTAAAACTACAATTTCATGTTGTATGGCTTCTATATATAAGCTACAATCTATGCTGAAACTGGACAAAAACTGTCTGACCTCATACAGATATTTTATTGATTTCACGAACCTTACGTTATGCTTGTATAAGAGCACCTATTACGAGCATAATCCTGAAGAATTAAGGAACTGGCCTGGTCTAATAAGTAATAAGTTCTAAAGCCTAATCCACATGTTTTGTAAGCAAAATTACTCCCTCAGCAAAAGCTTAAATCAAGTTTCATGTCAACACTTAGATAAGAGGATGTATATACTTTGCATACATCCTGAATTTTAGCAGCATCTCAGTAATATGATGTAACTGAATATAAAATTTTGTGGGACTGTGGAGTGAATTTATTGTCCTTCAAAACAGACATTAATGTTCAGCATCTTAAAAGCATTTAATACTAGGTAATGGAAGAATTGATGTGCTTCTGATAGCAAAGAAGTTGACTTTCAGAACTCTAGTCAAGCGTATGTTTAAGTATGAGAATTTTTTGTGAGAGCTGTGTATTGCCCAGGGTTTTTTTTGACAACAGGGAAAAGCTTGAGTTCATTAGGTCTGGTTGACCATGTTCATAGTACCTTTCTAGTCCTCCTCTTCTAAAACTCATAGAATTTCTAATTAATTTATTTTGAAAGGCAGGTTTAAGCAAGATTATTTCCTCTGGGGAAAATAAATTTTTATGCTTGCTTTTTTTTACACTATTTATCAACATCTTCAGTTATATCTTCAAAGTTAGGTACCTGCTGAAAACCCTAAGCACAGGTATTTTGTATGGGCAGAATAGTGAGATCTACATTGATTGTTCCTGCTGTTCTGCATTGACTGGCTTTGACATCTGAGGTTAGACCAGGTGATTTCTGCCATTCACTTCTTACCTGTGAGCTAGGTGTCAGCTTCCTTGTAGGGTGGGACATGTCTCTACTCTTGTGCTGACCTCTTGGGGAGACAAATGACTTGTGGATGATTTTTACCTTTAGAGATTATGGTTGTGTGTAGCTTTTTGTTGGTTTTACTTGAGTTTTTATTTTTACACTTTAAGTGCCTCTCACAATCCTGTTAGTTTCATAGGGGAGCTTCTTGTGAAAGTAATGTCATGAACTTGGGAAGTCGCAGCTATGTCATGCTGGCAAAAAGGTCAACCGAGTTTACCATTACAATATCACATTTTATGCTTGTTTATTACTAATGCTCTGGATTGAGTTGTTTTTTAGGGTGTTAATTTGTTTTAAGAGCTTAAACAAAACATAGTGAAGAAAAGAGCTTGATATTAGAGGTACCTGTTTTAACAACGTTCTTATTTTGCTCAACAGAGATGTAGAACAGCTGTCAGTGAGGGAACTTGGCCATTCCAAGAAAGCTGCAAAGAGCAATACAGATGATGCAGATTCCAGGGTTCGGGACACGGGCAATGACAGTGCTAGTACTGCCCCAAGAAGCACGGAGGAGTCTCTTTCTGAAGATGTATTCACAGAATCAGAACTCTCTCCAATACGTGAGGAACTTGTTTCCTCAGATGAGCTTCGACAAGATAAATCTTCTGGAGCATCATCAGAATCTGTCCAAACAATAAACCAGACTAGTGCTGAATGTTTAACAGTCATTTCAGACTCAAACGAAGCTGCCAGTGACTTAAAGCCTAGTGCCGAAATGGTTGTAGGTGTTAAAGAGCTTGGTACTCGCTTAAGTTCAGAAAGTGCTAAAATGTCTATAAAGGGGGGACAAGAACCTGGTGAAAATACTGCAGATGTCCCCCAGCAGTCTTTGCAAAGATCACAGGCTAGTGAGGAGCACAGCAAAGAGACAGAAGTGGGCAAGGACCAGGGTTCCTCACTAGGAAAAAAAGCAGATAATGAGATGGAAGGGGAATGTCCAGCTTGTGAAGATACCACAGACTCTCAAAAGAAAGAGACACCTAGCAAAGGAAAAGTAGTGGGTGAGCAAAATCAAGACTCAGAGGCAGAAGTTGAAGAACTCCGCAAGCTCTGGAAGACCCACACTATGCAACAAACAAAACAACAAAGAGAAAACATGCACCAGGATTCACAAAAAGAAATCAGTCAGAAAACTGTATCTGCAGGAGATGGGCGGTCAGAAGGTGAGTCAGTGGGTATTTCTGGAAACAGTGTTAACCTTTGGATTTACAATGTGTCACCCTTCAGTTTAGTAGCGTGTTTGGATTTTTTTCATTCTGTACAACATATCTCCATGTCCTGGTTATATTTCTCATTGACTTGAAGATATGCCAAAGTTAAACTTCACATAAACTAGTGGAGAAAATATTGCTTAGGAAACTGAGAACATGGATAACTTTGTAATTCTTTCTCATTTAAATTATATTTATGGTCATATTAAATCACAGTATCTTTGTAGGAGAGATTTAAATGTGTAAAATCAGATGCATGGTGCGTTGGTCACTGTACAGCTCACAGTTAAATAGGTTCTTTAGCAATCAGTTATCTATTGCTTAAATTTTCATCCCAACATACATGTGTGTGAATGAATTTTAGGGAATTAATTTGAAGTTATAGCATGTCTGCCTTGTGATTGAGGTTTACAGTGTGAGCATCAAACACTGAAGTCTTTACACTGTTTGATGTTTTCAGAATTTTGTTTCACTTGCGTCTTGTCATACTGTCATGCTGATTAGAACAAGGTTAAGCATCCAAAAAGCTTTGTTCAGGACAAATAAGAGCTAGATGCTAAGAAACTAGTGCTATGGATACAGGGAATAACTAGGTTTTATTTCTTGAGTACCTTTATTCTTCTGCAAAGTTGGGGCCTGGGATTATTAGTTGGAAGTTACCCTTAAAGTTTGTTCAAGTTTTTATCATATAGAAATATGCTGTGCCTTCAAACAGCTTAAATATGCTTTTGTATGAATTTGATTTTGCTTTCTAAAAAATTCCTAAGTTACTTTCTGATGTCTTCCCATCTTACTAATGGAGATAACTGAGCTATTTGTTTTAATTGTGCAATATTTGGGAAACTAGAAAAGAATGTATTGGTGTGTGACAGGCATTAAAGATAAGTGAAGTGCATATGAAGGTTAAATTCTTTATGTTAATTATTGGAGTTGAAATTATATTGAATAGAGGTACATTCTTTGGTTAACAGAAGTTCGTCCACACTTCAAAATCTGCTATAGTAGTTTTTGCTCGGCGGTGGTTGTTGTTGTTGGTTGGGTTAGTTTTTTTTTCCTTCTTTTAAGGAAGTAACCAAATTTTGGAATTTGAAGTAGATGAATAGTTGCATCATTCTGTGATGAGTTTGACTTTTATGCCCTAAATATTAGAAGTAGTCCTCTGGCAAATAGGTCAGCTGGCAGTAGTTGCTGGTTGTGACTTTTAAAAAATTCAGGTACTAAGTGTTCTTTTGCTGCTTTTCTTTCAAATGAGTATTTGTAACTCAGTTGCATTAAATGCTTTAGTTTTGATTTTCTGTAATATTGTATCATTGAATGACTCCAGTTTTTTCATGTGTTATGTGATCTGTATATTTGCAGAGTAAATACGTATATACACATATATATATAAAACCAAAAAAGTGTCTGCATACAGTCCTACAGAAGAGTGCTGGCTAGAAACCTTATATTCGCATGGTGCTACTGCCTCACTCAAGGTTGATGGGGTAAAATACGAAGAAAAAAATACAAAAACCACAAGATCTTTCAGGAGATTTGTACCAATTCAGTCCAACTTCAGTAGGAATTATTACATGTTTGTTATTCTTGCATGTTGTATTAGCAGAATATAAATAAATCAGTAAATTATGAAGTAATATTTCTCAGCCTAGATAGATATGGTGAAGCTTCTACAGGCACAATCAAATAGAACCAAGGTAAAAGCATAGATCTGCTGTATAACTTCTGAAAACCATCAGACTGAGTATGACATCTATTAGCAGTAGGTCACTAAAAACACCAGGTCATTTAAAATTTGAAATATAGTAAACACTTTCAAAGTGTTTACTTTGAAAAAATCCTTTCTCAGAATAAAACCCTGAAGTAGTCATACTATAAGTTTTGGATCATTAACTTACCTAGAAAGTCTTTTTGTCTCTCATATAGCAGGAACTTAGTTGAATTTTTTTCTCTTTTGTGGGAGTTTTGAGAATTTGGATTTTGGGAACTACTGTTTTTTGATCTTTGCAGAGGTCAGTTGTTTCTGAGTTTGGAATGAATGATCTGAATGTTCATTCTGAATGTCGAACAGGTGATACAATGCAAGAAGATAACTATGAGTAGACTGGAGTAACTAATAAGGTCTCACTTGTATCTATTTTAAATTTTTTTATTGCCCAAGCCTCTATTGTACTCGTCTGTTTTTAGAGACACTTGTGTTAGCCACTGGACTGAAACAAGGCTAGGTGTGGTTGATACTTTGGAGAAATTGTAATGGTCTATAATTTTGTATGTGTATAAACAAGCTAAAATGACATGTCTGTTTGCTGCTAAGTTAGCTGAATATTGGCAGCAGTTGAAAGGAAAAACAAGAAGCATGAGGTACACAGCAGCCATTGCTGAAATCTTTTCTCATTAATTCTTTGTCAAATATACAGGATGCTATTGGAGAACTCACTAAAAAAAAAAAGCATTTGAAATAGTCTTTTTGAGACTTGGGACTGGGCTAAATTGTTTTTATTCTATCTGCTATCTGGAACCGTAATCCCACTTCTCTGAGCTCAGGGAAGTCCTAATCTGCTGCCTCTGAAGGACCAAAATCACAAATACCAAATAATTTAAGAGTACTTATCTAACACTGCCACAGAGTTCACGTGCCAGTCCTATGAAACAGGCTTTTTTGTTTATTTTTGTTTCTTTTTAGTGTTTTTCTTTTCAATCTGAAAATTCACCTTTGAGTTTACTCATTAATAAATTACTTCCAAATAATGCATGTTATGACTAATTTACTATACCGTATGCTGCAGGTATAATTCTAAAATGTTGACTGAAAATATGGCTGAAAATTAGGAGGCACACATTTAAATCGTTACTAGAAAAAACCAGTTTTTTCTACAACACTGCTGTTCTAAACTTTATGGTGGAAATCTGATTGAGAAAACGTAGTTTCAATGTTTATAGAGCAAGAAGGTGATGTTTTCTGTACTTAGTGGATCTGTGATCTGCATAGACATTGAAGGAGAACTTCAGCCTTAAAGAAAAGATGTGTCCTAGGAAACTGAAACTTATCTCTAGGTATGTGTAATACCAGAGCTTTATCCTTTACCAAAGGATAAACCCTTTATTGTCATAACTGATCATAATAATTCTTAAATTTATATTTTCCTTTCTTGCTTTAAAAAAGTCTCTTGTGGCTGGAGGATTTTGGCAATTAATCAAGTAAAGAAACAATTTTAAAAAGGCTTCTTCCTTTACCTTGTGCTGACTTGACCTTGAGGATAATAATGTAATTCTATTTGTTCAATTCAATATACTACCAGAGAGAAAAATCCTGCACTGCAACATCCAGTATACTTCATCCTGAGGTGGTGTTCATACCATTGAGGTGTTTGATATAGTTAACAAATTAATATTTGTCTTAAACCTGTATCAGTAGGGCCAGAACGTTTTCCTTGTAAATGACAGGTAACTAATGAACAGCTCTGACATGTGTGAATCAAGCCAAAATACTTATTAAATATCTTTTTCATGTATGTGGGATATCTGTTTAATAGTGGGAGGATGGTGATTCAGTGTTGAGAGTATGCATCAAGAATACCTTCTGAATACTTTCAAGCATGGATGAAATGCTATAATAATGTGATCTGCAGTTGGAAGCAGAAATGAATGTTAGAATTATTTAGTGTGTTGTACTCTGAAGTTAATTCTGCTGATGCAATTTGCATAACAAAACAAGGCAGGTAATTATTACTACTTATCTTACCCCATCTCCCATTACTTATTTATATAAATGTCCTATATACGTCAATTGCCTAATATAAAATTAGTTAATGATTTTGTTAAGCTCTTTAGTACATTGTGGATAGTTTACTTTGTCTTTATTAATAGGTTCTTCTGCTACGAAAGAAAAAAGACGACATCGATCACACAAGTTTCTGTGTCTCAGGGTTGGAAAACCCATGAGAAAAACATTTGTTTCTCAAGCAAGTGCAACAATGCAACAATACGCACAAAGGGACAAAAAACACGAGTACTGGTTTGCTGTTCCACAAGAAAGGTAAGAAGGAGGTAAATGATAAAAATCAGAAATTGCCAGTAGGTGTTTGAGCTTTTTATTTATTCTGCATCATTCAAAATTTTGCAGTGATTGTGTCTCTAAATAATCACAAAGAAGGGTCAGCATCTGAGGATATTGTTGATTGGCTTATAATTGTCGTTGGAATACCTCATTAACTTACTGACATTTTACTGATTTACTTGAGTTACTTGTAAGTTTGGCAAGTAGTTTCTCATTATACTATTTAGGCTTTTGTTTGTAGCAAGTAAAGAAAGAAAGAAAGATTCAAGTGGTATCTGGTGGAGGAAGTAAGTTCTGCAGAAGAATTTTTGTCATTATCTGTGCTTCCCATTTTTTGGAAACTTTGTAAAAATCCTCTCTGAGTTCAGAAGAGCTAGCTGGGGTTCTTTTGTCCTATCTTTATATATGGAACATAAAACCTTTCCATGAACCAACTTCAGCGTGTCTACTGGAAAAATACCTAAATTTGTTGAACTCATTCAATGACATGAGATGTTCATGCTCACTCACTGGTACAGTCTTGTATTCTGAAATGATCTTTACTGCTAGGAAACTGACTTATTTTCAACCTGAAAGTGGTTTTTAGTACCTTGTCAAAGAGTGGGGGGAAAAGAAAGAAACAAAAAACTATCAGATATCATCTTGTATAAATACCTACCCACAATGATCAAGTCACTTTTTCATCTTTTCTTTTGAGCTGAATGGCATAGAATGTCCAGTTGGGGCACTGCAGTTGAGGACAGATATGGATCAATTGGAGAGAGCCCAGAGGAAAACAGCAAGACTATTTAATGCCTAGAAAGTGTAACATATAAAGAAAATTAGAAGTAAGTGGGGTTCTTTAATCTAAAGGAGAAAAGGTTGATTACAGACATAAAATCATTTTATACTGAAGTTGGCTGCAACAAGAAAGGCAGTAGTCTTTTTTGTTTCATGTCCACTGGGGATGGAAATGTGTAATGGACTGAAATTACATCAAAGTGTTATACTTATCCAACAGGTAGAATTGAGTCTGTGCTAGCACATCACTAACCCGCTTTTAAACATCACCCCTGCTACCTCTTAAGTGGTAGAGAGGATGCAAAGTTTTGAGTCAAAAGTCTGTCCCACTAATTCTGCTGCAGTTAATCCTGTCTGGGCCAGGAGTTCTCTTGTGATTACAGTCAACTTAAATCTGCTTGTTCTATTAGTATCATATTTAATTTGAAAACAGATAAATGTTTCATATATGTCAATGATGTCTAGATTAGTTAATTAAAATTATTACTGTCTCTTTGGTTCATTTTCTAATGTATCAAGCACTTACCTTCAGCATAAAGCAGAATTAATCGCCTATTTTGGAAGAAATGGTTCTTAATTTGCAGTCTTGTACTGATCTCCTTGGAAATTATTTCAGCTATGAAGGGTCTCTCTCTCTCTAACTGAATGGGGCAGTATAGTGTCAGTATCAGATCTTTATTCATTCAATGTGTGTCCTGTGATTTTTGTAAAGAAAAAATTATGTCCTCATAGTGGGGTGTTCATTTTCTTAATTCTATGTTAACCTTGCTGAGTGCTAGTCTGCATAGGTCGAAGTACTTAGTGCCAATCCAGTTGTCTTTGTAACCAAGTAGTAAGAAAGAGAGAAAAGTAGGTATCTGACAAACCAGCTTTATTTCAGCATTCTTAAACTCAAAGGAGCCAGTCTGGGAAGGAGCACCTTACTTAAGCATCAAGTTTCATGTACTTTTTTTAACTGCTATAATTATACATAATTCCAAGTTCTTGAAAAGTTAAAATTGGGACTTAAAAAAAACTTCATACTTGTCATACAACTTAAAATTGGTACCTCATTCAGTGCACGAGGAGCCTGCAGCTTCTTGTTTGGACTTCTGTGATAGAATTTACCTAATCTAATGCATCCAGAAAGTTTTATTCTTTCCTACTGCCAGAGAAAGATTTGCCTTTCTTTCCATTCATCACTGTTATCCAGGAACCTTAATCTTAATATGGGTGACTTTAAATAACTGACCCTATTCAGAGACTGTTGCTACATACCTGTGTGCAGCATCCTTTTAGGCAGAGGCACATGAAAAATGTAACTGCACTTTTGAGAGACTTTGCAGCTCTGTGTCTGTTGCTGCTTTTCCAGTGTTCAGTTTTTCAAGGATTTATTAAGAAAAAGGGAAAAAAAGGTTCAAATATTGTTCTTCATGCTATTACAGTACCCAAATATAGCAAATATCTGTGAAGAAAAACTTAAGGAATATTCAAACTCTTGTAACCAGAGCCGTAAGGTTCTAGCTCTGAATCTCTTTTCCATGATGAAGAGACACTAGTAGATGCATTGCAAGTCCTTTTCCTGATTGCTCTGTCTGTGCACCTGCAACAAATACAGGGTAGACTGACATCTGTTAGGATTGCAGATAACTTCCTTCTGTGAATTTGGGTGAATATGCTCTTCTAAACCAGAGAACAATGCCATTTGTGGCACATAACTTAAAAGGAGGTAACTTTGAATTGTGGTGCTTACTGCAGTTAGAATAGTGTGATTTTATGATTTAGATACATGTATATATGTTGATGCTTTCAGCCATATTCTCTCACATCTGTAGTACTTCCCACAATTTGTATAATTTTGATTATGTCTTGGAAGTGTTCAGCTGTTCTTCAGGAGTAGGGAAAACAGACATGCAGACATTTTTAAATTCCAATTTTGTTTGGTTTTATGTAACTCTTTCTAAATAAAATTAAGAAGTCTTAGTGTTTTATTTTGGGAGTTATTTCAACTTTAAGCAAAGGCGTCCAGTGGGACAGAAGTGGTTGAAAAACTACTTGTATATGAAATCACAACTAATCCATTGCCAACTTGCTTCCTGGTTTTTTTTTTTCTCCAGAGTCAGCTCCATATATTTAAAAATAAAAAAAAAAACTAGCTATTTTTTTTCAAATCTGTCCCTAATATCTAGTAAAATATGAAATAGTATTTTTACTTTAACCTTAAATACTTAATATTATTAGACATTCCCTAAAAGATCATGAACTTACCTTTTTTTTCTCTTCTGTATTGTAACTTGACTTTTCTAGGACAGATCACTTGTATGTCTTCTTTATCCAGTGGAGTCCAGAAATATATGCAGAAGATACTGGGGAGTCTCTTCGTGAACCTGGATTTATAGTGGTAAAAAAGAAGGAAGAGCCTGAAACTAGTGAAGAATCTAGTACTGAAGATGCTGCTAAAGAATGGGAGGTAAGGAAGAACAGTGTTAAAGATTTTTTTAATACATTCATAAGAATATATTAAAATAGCGTTAAATATTTTCCGAGAGGAAAAATAAAGCACTTTATTAGTCTGATTACCATGGTCATGGCTGTTCAATTTATGCCATCCTAATGCTTTGTTCTAACATCAAGTCAGGGCAACATTTCACAATTTCAAGTCATTTTTGTGTGGAGCAAATTGTAACTTAAAACTCCTAGGGAAAGGAAAGTGAGTACAGCAATAAAGTTGGAATTCTGCAGACTTAATTTTCGGTCTCCTAAACTGACAGTTTCCTGATATTTATTATTCTTGTATCTAGAATGTTCAGTATTTATTGGTGGGACTCTGAAAAAGGGATGGGACAACAAGAGGAAAAGAACAGCTATTAATGACATGTCTTTTCAATAATTTAGTAATTATTTGTCAGTTATAACTTAGTCATGAATTAAAATGTTGTTGAGTGAATTTTAGAAATCCATTTTAACTGTAGCTATCTCTTCATTTTTTTTTAATAATAAGCACATTTCTCTCATGTGAATCTGTGTCCACTGTGTTTCTATGGACACATCTTTACATGTCTACATGGTTTTGTTTTGTAGTGTACATGCAGTTGAAGCACTTCTAGTCTTGTACATTCAAGTGTTGGTCAAAAGTTTGATGGTTCTTGTCATTATATATATTGTAGAAGTATCCCATCAGCACTGTGTAATTTGAGTCTTGGGACAGCAATTGCAGTCTCTGACTGTAAGATTTCTTTTGTTTTTCTTCCCCCTACCCCACCCTGCAGTGGAACATGTTGAAATTAAGTCTACACTTGTGTTTTATGTAGAGCGTAAAAGAAATTTTAAAGATCTGCAAAAGTCTGACTACACGTAGTGGTTTCCTGCTTAACTCTAAAACCTAGAACCACAGAACTCTGAATTCAGAGTTCAGACTTAGCTAGTTGAAGTATTAGGCCGTGGTTGTGCAACACTCCCTGCAGCTCAGTGATGTTGCATGAAGCATTTTTGCTTTGAGACATTGAAATTAATATAATGAAAATGTATCTTTTGAACTTTCATATTTTCAGCATATGTATTGAGTTTTTTTACCAGCATTGTATTTTGGTGTTGACTCTTGCTCAAAGCCTTTATAAATATTTGGTGGTTTAAAATTTGGCCTTTTGGAGCATAGGGATCAGTGGAAAGTGATCTATATTATAGTTTAAAGCACGGTATATCTCTCTTTTAGTGAACTCTTCAGTAACTTAGTACTTTAACATAATTACAGAATAATTTCCACAGAATATAGTGAAAATGATTTTTTGTGATTGAATGTTGTAAATTTTAGAAGCTATTTCTGAAGATAGCTGAGGCAATACATTTTTTTTCAAATTCATTATTTTGTTTCATTTTTTTTAAATCTCTAAGTTATTTTCCACAGAAAGAAGCCACACCTTAAGCCTGTGTTTAGGTCTTCTCTGGAAACAGTCATAGGAAACATTTCAAAAATATTGTAATTTGTATGTGTTTGGTGAAATTTGTCAAGCTTGGTTCGATTTAGAAGTTAGTGTGATTAGTGAGATGGATAACTTTATAAAAAAATGTTATGCAAGTGCAAGAAATATGCTAATGTGGTCTTTTGTGCATTTTAATTTGAGTAACGTGACTTCTTATGGCTGACTTTTAGCACAAACCTGAAAGCTTTTGAAAACTAACTTTTTAATAAGATATGTTTGATAGTACCGGATGGTTTGACCTGTCGTTACATAAAACTGCATTTAGTGGCTTTTAACATGTATGCTAGGAAATATGAGTAAATACAGGGAATTGTAGCTGCTGTTGTCATACTCATTATTTCCACTGAATTTCAGTCATTATTTTCAATCAATATACTTCCTTCCTTCAATGCAACAAGCTTTTCTTCTGTCAGTTTTTGCTCCAGGTGCAATCTAAAATAGCAGGTGAACAGTATAATTGAAGCCTTTTTGTGGGTATTTGGCTGAAAAACAGGCTGCCTTTTTCCCATCACGAGGGTGGGAGAACTCCAGGTGGAAGGGAAGTGGAAATGCATTACAAAGTACTGTTGATCTACCAAAGGATGAAGGTAGTGGAGTACATTTTTTTTCCAAAAAGTGTTCTCCCTGCTGTTGCTGTATAGTATCTTAAAATTAGAAAAGCAGGGAAGAGGATTAATGGGTAACCCAGGTGTGTTGCTCTGAAACAGCTTTTGTTTCTTTGCTGGTTCTGTTAATACATTCATGTGCAGCTTTTTATCAATAGACTTTGAGAAAGCCTTGTGCTTGTTTAGTAGAAAAGAAATTATGGGAAGAATAAGCAAAGGCAAAGATCAGTAACATGAAACAAGAAGTAGATGTTGGTTTATTTAAGTTTATCAATGAATAGGGCTGAACTCTTACTCGAACTTCAGTTTTTGTCTGCTTATGCTTGCTTCTACCATAATCAAATACTGCGTTGTACAAAGTGTCAGAAGAAAAGTCCAGCGAATCCTTTAACTTTCTCTTTTTATATGTTACACCCTTGAGAGATAACTGACTTACTAGAAATAGCTATTATAGCTATAATCTGCTGCTGTCTAACAGGGGCATCAGTAAAGGTGACTAATTCACATTTACTTAGAGTTTGAAACAGTCTCCCTGAGGCACCTTGGAGCTGCTGTTGCTGATGTTGCTGCTCAGTATCTGTCTTCCTGAGAGGCCCTGCCCTATGTCATTTGCAAAGCTTTCTAAAAAGGATGCTTTTTCACTTAAGATCAGTCCATGCTAAAGACTTGTCTCTGGTATCCACTAGAAATGAATATGCAATAACTTTGATACACTATCTAAGAAATGAAACTGTGATGCTAAGTTCTCAGTTATGTTATCCCCATCCATTTTTCTGGAGTATCTCTTTTATCTTGTGCTTTAGTGAATGGGCTTACACCAAGGAAGAGGGTGTTTTGAGTTGTGTAGGGTTGTTGGGGTTTTTTTGTTTATTTGTTTTGGGGTTGTTTTGGTGCTGGTTTTTTTACCATCTGTACTGAGCTATAGGCCTATGAAGGTATATTTATCATGGTATTCTTTTTTTACTTGATGTGTCTAAGTTCAAGTGCTAATGGCTTTCTATATGTGTTAGCACAAATGATGAATACTGTTATGTGTTACTAAACAAACACTTTCTCCAAAGCCTATTCTGTACTTGCATCTAAACATGGCAAGTTTTGACAGCAAGCTGACTCCTTCTGTTATGCAGTGTCTCAGAAGCAACTTCCATTGATACTTATGGTCTAATCTTGTTTCCTTTTTAAATTCAAGTTGTGTACATAGTAGGTTCCCGTTTAAACCTGAAGTCTGTTAAGGGAACACTTGAATTGCTCTGCATTAAAGTAATTCTTGTTTAAAGCATTGATTCTTCCTTTTCCCTTCCCCATCATTGGATGTCATTGTCATTATTCAAGGTTGAGTTATACTTCAGGTCCATGTAAATCTAAATATTCATTCACAAGGTATTTGAAAACAGGAAATTTCTTGTCTTAGGACCCACAAACTGGTGTTAAAGTAGTTGAAAGCTCATCTGTTTCATCTTTTTCGTTAACTTGTTCATTGTGGAGGAAATACAGAAAATTAGTTTGATTTAAAACAGTCTAGAAGTTAATTTCCGAAACAAAGCATGAGTTGATAGCTACTTGCAAATATTTTTTCCTAGACATGGTGGGTCATGTACTGAACTTGCATTTCTTAGTAATTACCTTTGGTTTTGCCTACTGAATGTCTGTAGAAAACAGAGATTCAATGCTTCTGGAAAGCAGTATGCTGTAGTAACTCATCCAACTGAATTTCAGTTAGAGCTTTAAATGTGGTTTGAAAATGCTTGCTAGATCAAACCATTAGTTGCAATTGAAGTTCTGTCTTCTTGAAATGGTATTTGACTTGGACACTCAGCGTTCCAACATTATCAGAGCTGTAACTTCTGGAGTGTCTCAGAATTCTATTTCTGTGTATTAGTGGAAATGTGAAGGTCACAGACAGTGATTGACTCCTGGTTAGATAAGCACCTATAACTAATATCCCAGTATTGAAACCTTTTTCAGATATTAAATTCTTCATTGGATCTCGACTGGATTCTACAACATTTCCATATTAAAATAGATATTGCAGTTTTAGAATGCACTGCTGTCTTAAGTTTTTGTATTCTTAATCATGTTTCTTCTATAAATTTGCTTCCAATCCCAACTCTATACTTCAGTGCTTGGATGCTGGTGCAGCATCTGCTTGTTGTGTCTTACATTTTAAAATGTGGTATGAACATAGTGCTGAATGACAAGCTGGATAATACTGGATCAGCAGAGAGAAGAGGAGGCCTGAAACTTGTAGGCTTCTTGAATGAAACATTGCACAGAATGTGTAAAGGTGCACCATGCTAACAGTCATCAGAATAATATTTTTTCCAATATGTTTCTTGAAAGGCTGTCTCATTATGATAATGAATTCGATATACAAGCTAGATGGTTATTTGATTTTTACATCGTGTATTGTCAGTTAAGAAATTGGATGTGTCACTATGCATGTGTTGCTGTGCATTACCACAGAATGTTTAGTAGGCTTTGCTCTGGTACTGGAGGGTGAGTCTCTTCAATTCCAGCAGTCATATGCTATAGTAGAGATGTTTCTTTTAATTTGTTTTGGTTGGAGAGAGGGACTCTGGTGTCCATTTAGATAATCCAATGCTCTTTGCAGAGATTGGTAACTTTCGTTCTTGCTTTTGCAATTAACTTGAGCGATATTGTACTGTCTCTCACTTCATGTGTTAGGGTATTTCTTGTTTTGCTGTATTTATTGTCACTACTTAATCTATTTCGAGTCTTTTTATAACTTGTAAGTGAAAATTCAGAGGTTGCAATGACTTGGAGCTGTCCTGTAGTTGGAATCATGAATGTGGAATTGTAATTGATGGCTATTTCATGTATCTAATAGAGGGATCTGGGGTGGTCCCTCTGCTAAGAGTTAAAGCAGAGCCATTCAGCTAAAAAGCTTGTGGTATTGAGGTTCTTAATGGCTTTCAGCATACCTTTGAAAATCCTCAGGAAAACTTTGTGATGGAAAAATGCTTCCTTTTTTTCCCCCCTCCCTTTCCCTAAGCTGTTGACAGGAAACAAAGGATGACTTCTCAAATTAGAATTCCTTTCTTAAGGAAACATTCTCAGCCAGCTAGGAAGCTGTGCCAGTCCATGTTGTATTGACACTACAGGAGATAGTTTTTTGTAATGTTTTAGTGTTTCGTGTACCTGTAAAGGGAAAAGGGATCAGACCTCACTTATCTGTAATCCCACGTTGCCTTCACCTGCAACAATTTTTACAAAGACCCACTTGTTCTAGAAGACAGAGTAGTAATTTTGTATAGAAGCCAGTACCTGATTTTTGATTTTTTTAATTTCAACTGCATTCTAACTTTGTTACTCCTGAACTTGACACTTATTCATGTGGAATCAACAGCGAGTTGTAAATAAACTGAGTAATCATGCCCCCCCCAGCTTGTCCTGTTATCTTTCTGGGCTAACCTCTGTCTCTTAAGAGGGATGGAGCACAGGAAATTTATTTTTTCCTAGTGTAACCTCACTCAAAAAGCATGAATATTAAATGTAGGGATTGTAGAATTCAGTGTCACAACTTTTCTGGTGCTGTGGTATCAGGACATTGTTAATGACTAAGTGAAACAAAGTAGTTCCATCTTATCCAGCTGCAAAAACCATCTTCCACACCCAGTGTCCAGTCTTCCCTCTGAAGATGAGGGTTACTGTACTTGTTGCCCTCTTTCAGTGTTATGAAATCTTGTCAGCTGATAACTTGAAATCTGGTATGGCAAAAGGTGTAAACCAGGTAATTGGTTTGGAGTGGAAATAAGACATTCCATAAGTTGTACCTTTATTTGTTGTCATGCTCCTTTTTCTCTGCTGCTGCTTAAGTATTTTTTTGAGACAGGTTAGTTTATTGGAAGAAACAACATTGGGAGGTACAGTTACAGAAAGGACTATGCACATTGATTGTATAGAGGTCTTTATCTTGGTTATGAATTAACAGTGACAATAACAAGATTATCATTCAGTGTAACTAGATACATTTTCTGTTGCTCTGTTGTCTATGTAAGAAATAGGTGGATGCTCTTAAGTGTTTGCTGCTGTTCTGCAGAGATGTCACGTCTGAGCTGGTGCTCCTCACTAGAATCTTTTATTAAGAACACTGATGGCAAGGCCTACATTAATTGGGGATATGATATGAGATATGAGATTCTGATTCTAGTTAACAGATACATACTGTAATCCCCAAATGCATGAAAAAATAAAAGGGCAGTTTATTAATGTTTAACCAAGTGGTGCTATTGGGGTCAAATTTCTCATGTGGGCTTCCTTCTGTGGCTGGGGTGGAGATCTGTCATAAGCGACAAGTTTTGCCACTTTTCCTAGCACGCTGTTCCTGGGTGCTGCTGAGGTTCTCCTGCCCTCCCCCTGCAGCAGATGCTCCCAGCTGAGGGCAGCTGCCAGCTCATGGGGACAGCTGCTGCTGCTGCAGGACTGAGCAGCAAAACAGACTCTCAGGGGGTCTCATAAAGTTACTTGTGCCTTCATCCCCATTAAACTTTGCAGCTGTAATTAAGTGAAAAAGTGAATTGTCAGATCTAACAGAATTTTGTTGCTTTCTTTTCTTTTGAGCAAATTTTCAAAATCCTTTTTGAGAAGCTCTGGGAAAAGCCATTTTTATTTAGAGAGAAGCTTGAAACTTCTAAGCAAATCGTTAGAATTGTTTAAGATTAAATGTTTCCGGACAAAAAACAATTCAGTTCCTCAGATTCTTTTTTTCCTTCCCCAGCTTTGCAGAAACAACATGTTGGCTAGTGTTAAGGAGGGATTTTCTTTTTTTTCTGAAGAGCCAGGAAAAGATGACTGATAAAATAGGCTGTGGAAGAATTAGTTGTATCACTAGCTTTTGCTTTCTGCCTTAAAGGTTTCCTTTCCAGAGAAAGTTTGAAATACTTTTTGCTGCATATTCTTCATTCCTTTAAGATTTCCCAGACTTGGCAGAGAAGGGGGTAATGTCTGTAGCTTGTATTATATTTTTATATTGATGATAATTCTCATTTGAAACAGTTTTAAGGGTGTCTGTTTTTTGTTCTGGTTTTAACCCTCAGTATTAGTTCACTTACTGTTTGAAAATAAAACCTAACAAAAAACCTCAAGCACATAAATAGGCATATGGCTTATTATTGGAATTGTACACCATTTGACTATATATGTAGTGTATTATTATGTATTTGAATTTCCTAAATCCCAGCTTCAATGTTTCAGTAATAAAAATGTTTTTACTTGACACCTTAATAGTTCTGATAAGTTAGAACAAATTTACTTTTAGAGATGCCAGCTCCCAAAAAAGGTTTTACTGAAAAGAATAACGTTTTATCCATCAGAATGTTACAGACTTGTGCAAGCTGAGGCGTTCCATTACAAAGTTTGTAGTAAAATACAACTTTTGGTCCTGGTTTTCTCTGCTTGGACGTCTTGGCTTTTAGATCACAGTGCAACAGCCTGAGTGAGCAATGATTTAATGTTGTTCTGTTGCTGCCCTGGCCTATTTAATACTTTTGCACAGAACTTGGAGCGTGGATGATGTGGAGTTTTTTTTGATGGTTGTTGTTTGTTTTGGGGGGTGTTAGAGGGGGGGAAGGGGGATGTTTCATTTGGGGTGTGGGGTAGAAAGACTGCAAGTGCTACTACGAGGAAATTCTTGAAAGGTTGTCTTGCTTTTTACTATTGCACATGCCTGTTTAAATAAACATCCTTTCTTAAAGGAAAAAAAAAACCTAAAAAACAGGATTCCAAAAATACTTTCTTGCTGGGACTAGCATTTAACCCATATAGCAATTTAGCTTATAGACAGAAGAATTCATTTTGTTCTTGTAGCTTACAAACTGAAAAGGCTTCAAGCCTAACAGTTTCCGAATGCTTTAAAACCCTTTTTTTTTTTTTTTTTAAATAGTATTTTAAGTCCTCGCTGACCACTCTTCTAACTGGTTCTGGACTCTAAAAAATGACTGACGGGGTTTATATACAGTTGTCAGCATAAGGAAGACAAACTGTTAGTTTAATACTGAATGCAAACATTTTACCATTAGAAATTGTTTATGAACAATTATGTTGTAATAGAGTATTGCAAGCAGTTCTTGGGGATTATTTTTGTGGTTTTCAGTATTGTGTACGAACAATTAAGTTCTGTATCTTTAAATATTTTCGCCTCTTTAACAAACTAGTGCTCTGCAACCACACTTGAGCACAGGAAACCTTCCTCGTTGTGTATCGTCATCATTTGCGATACATCCCCTTGCTGAACACTCGCTCATTTGTTCCCTGCCTTGTCAGTCAAATGTGAGCGTCCAGCAAACTATCCTGTCACAGCGTCGTGGGGCTCTGCCTGTGCCTGGAGCTAACAGCAGGTACAGAGAATGCTTTCAAACAGCCTTGAACCATGTTTTTTGTTTCATTTCTTTTTTTAGTCTCATTTTATTTTTAGAAGGGAAATGTCTCGTCTCTGGTATGGGAAGAAGGGAAGAAGGCACCAGCCAGTTAATCATAAATGCACTCTGGTAATTTTCAGTATAGTATGTTCATGTCTGTTATTGCAGTCTTTAAATGTTGCGGTGCAGAGACAGTTTCTGTAAGTTGAGATTTTGAATGTGTAAACAGGATGCTAAGTCAAAAATTTTCATTGTCTTTGGAACATAACCTAATTACTGGTGTTCCTTTGGCATTAGATAAGAGAAACTACTTTGATCATTAAGGGGTTCAGCAGTTTTAAGGTGGGTTTTTTTCTTTTCCTTTCGTTTCCCTTGGAGTAATGCATTTCTTCCCCCCAAAAATGTGCTTTATATCTAAATACCAGAAACAGGAGTTTGCATGGGCATATAATTAGAGAAGTGGAAATTTCCTGACTTACCATTACCTTCTCAGAAGTCAGTCATCCATATGAAGGTCTGATAATACTTCTAAATTCATGGACATGAGTCTGCTGTACTCCCATTCTCACATTTATAATGAAGGGGGGGGGACCAATAACATTGGTTTTGCAGTTTATTAGAATAATGAAAGGAAATTGAATATTTTTAGTGTTGTTTTCCCCAAACAGACTTTGTAGTACTATTTAATATGTAGTAGTATCTAAAGGAAAAGGTTTTCAGTGAGACTTGCAAAACTGACATTTTGGGATAAGGAAGAAATGATCTTGAGAATATACTTGTTTGTGCTTATACCCACTGGTAAATTTGGAAGATAGTTTTCATTTAGAGTCTCCTTATGACAGGCTTTTTACTGTCTTCTTAAGAATTACACATCACTGGGTTTTCAAGCGTACTTCTTTCAAGGTGCTGTTGAGTTGGTGTTTTATTTTTTATTTATTAGTAGGGTTTTAGTCTTTATATTTTATGTATTGTTTTTATCTTTATTTTTATACAGGATACTTGCAAAACATTAGATTGACTTGTGGCAGCAAAAGGTTCTGTAAAATGTGTGTTCCTAACAACAAACATTTTTGAAGTAACAGGCTCTTAACTTTCCTCTGTGATGGTGGAGTAGAATGGAAATATAATAGCTAAATTAATTGAAATATTATCTTAGCATACCCTGTAGCCATGTAAAAAGTATCTGTAGTTTACCAAGAATGTTTTTAACATAAATCTATATACATAGATAAATAGGTATAACTTGGAGAGTTGGGGCTGTTCAGCCTAGTATCCCTTGTTATAATTGTTTCCCTTAGGACCAAGACTGAACTTCAGCCAGAGTCCAACTATGTTATAAAAACAATACTTATCAGTTTTTAAGGACAGTTTGAACCGAAGAAGACTGTGTGAGAATAAGGATCAACTTTGCTGTGAGAGAGGTAGAGAACAGGTTATTTTAACGCATAAGAAGTCGAATTGGAAAAAGAGGGTGCAGAAGTATCTACAGATAGGGATATTTTAAAAATGTTGCTATGTCGATAAGACAAGCTCTATTTTTGAAGCTGGATTTTTTCTTCAATGAATGTTCATAAACCTGATGTACAAGTGTAATCTTTTTACAGAAAGGGAGGAAGGCATATTGGTATAACTATTTCTGTTATGCAAGACAGTGGAAAGAATATTGAGGAGAGTGGCAGCATATAAAGTGTACAGGTTTCTGACTAAATCTCTCTTTAGTGGTTGTTCCGAATTTGGATGAAAGCTCATCTGACATGAAATAACAGTTGCTGGACTAAATGAAGAGATACAATAAAACGAAAATGCTAGCTTGAATCAACTAACTTGCCCTGGATTATTTACCTGAAAGGCCTTTGCTACTTTCCTGATGATACAGTTAATTTGGGCTGAGCGTTGAAGGGGTTTGGTACTTCCCCAGGATAAGAAATTAAAATTTTTGGTGACTAACTGGTGTGTTATACTCTCCGTTTAAAAAGCCTGTAATGTCAGCCTCCCACGTTTTAGTAAATGTTTGGTATTTACTGTGTCTCTTTATTTTATAGCAATACAAGAGATGCCAGTAAGTTTCTAGAATGTCAAAAATGCAGGCAATGATTCTTCCTATCAAAGCATTTCAGACAAAAGACATCAGACAATGCAAGAGAACAAAAGGTGGATTGCCTTCTTTGGGAATGCTTGTCTGTGCTTTGCACAGCTTCGATAGTCTGCATAGCCAAAGGGGACAAAACCAATGAAAACTGATCTTTGGCTTTTATATTCTCAAGTTATTAGCATGCAAAGAGAATTAATGTATTGGTTTTAATAGCTTGAATTATTTGAGACTTGCACAACTTCTGATGTTTTGAGTTATTGGTTAACTTTATTTGGTAAGCTAATGCCTGTATTCCTTTGGCTATTATGAAGGTATAATAATAGAGGCTTACGTGTGAAATATGAGGATTTAGTACTTCTCTGTGGATGTCAGAATTGCACGGTTGCATCAATTCAGTAATACTACTGAAATATTTTTAAAATCAGCTTTTCATATTAAGTTTTTAGAGTAAGAGAGTGAACTAACGATATATTTTTAGTAATAAAAAAGCAGAGTGAAATCCAGTACTTTCTTCTACAGATCACTAAGCCTAGAACCTTTCCTTGATGACAGATATTTGCCATACCTGTTGTCCTAGGTAATTTAGGGGTTTATGCATCGTGCCATGACTGGATGTTCCCATGTCAGCCTCTTGAAACAGGTCCAGCGGAGGGCCACTAAATTGATCCAAGGGCTATGTTTTGGTATCAGCTGGACACCTCTGCTATGAAGGCAGGCTGAGAGAGTTGGGGCTGTTCAGCCTGGAGGAGAGAAGGCTCTGGAGACACCTTGTTATGGCACCTTCCAGAGCCTACAGGGGCTCTCTTGTAAGAGAGCTGGAGGGGGGCTTTTCACAAGGGCATGTTGTGATAGGACCTTAATCTGAAGGAGGAAAGGTTTAGATTAAATACTATGAAGAAATTCTTCACTCTGAGGGTTGTGAGGCACTGAAATAGATTGCCCAGAGAATTTCTGGAATTCCCATTCCTGGAAGTCTTCAAGGCCAGGCTAGATGGGGGCTTTGAGTAACCTGGTGTAGTGGAAGGTTCCCTGCCCAGGACAGGGAGGTTGGAGCTATATGATCTGTAAGGTCTGTTCCAACCCGAACTATTCTATGATTATAGTTATTCCACTGAATTATTGGGTGTATTTACATTTTTAATAATTGTGAAATATTTGTCTACTTTGACAAAGGCAGTCAGAATAGCAGAAGAATTTTTGAAAAGGTTGATTATAAGTTGAAAGAAAGCAAATGAGTAGTAAAGGCTTACATTTTTCCTGTATACTTTTAATGATCTGTGGAATATGAAGTTGATCCTTAATTGACCTTTTTTCTGCTTAAAATAAGAGACAAACATTTTCATGCTGGGCTATGATTCAGGTACTTCTAAGTCTGTGTAATTCTTGTCATACCTGAGAGGATCTTTGCAGGGCAGTATCAGAACTGAGGTGTAACCTTGCTCAGTCTGCCTTCTCCTGGAGTGGCAGCTTGAGCTCAAGCACCAGATGCTGTGTTTTCAGCAGCTGAACCTCTGGTTTCTCTTCTTGCTAATGCTGAAACTTCCTTAAATAGTTTTGCAAGGAAGCTGGGTTTTATTGGTCATGTTGCTGCAGATCTTTTTTTATTCGGACAAAATGAGTAAAGTTGTCAGGCCTGCCTCTTTAAGAAAGTATTTTTCGTTAATCTTGGCTCTTTGCACAAACATCCTAAACTGTTTAATGTTTTGCATGTTAAATTTAGTTATCTTGCTGGCATTATCTTATCTCTTATATGAGTGTTTTCTCGTATCTTGAAAAAAATAGCTTGTTATTAAGGTCTACAGACTTGATGTAACACTTTGTGTGCTTCAGTCTTTGATTGCATTCTTTTCAAGTTCATTCATTCTGGTTATTGCAGATACTTCAGTTTATCTTCAGTATATGTTAATTACAGCTTGGTACATTTGCTGTGGGCTTAGAGCACTTTGAGGCAGATACTTAACAGCTCATCCTGCAAAGCTGTGGGGACAATACTGGTCACAGGGAGAATGCTGCTGTCATGTGACCTACTCAGCATTTCTGTCCTGGAAAATACCATGGTGTGCATTTGGAGAGGGACATTTAAAGTATTAGAGAAAGAACCATACTGCCAGCCAAACCAGGGGACTGCTGTCATTCTATGGTCCTTCTGTGCATAAAATGGCCAGCTGTCATGCCTTCCCTTCCTTGTCACCAGTAGAGTGACAGGGAGCTGAACTGACTGAAAACCACACAAAATAGAAAATGGATAGCTTTGCAGCCACATGCTTACTAATGAATCAAATTAAATTGGTCTTAAGGTTTGGGATTTTTTCTAATGATACCATACAAGGGTTTATATGGTGTGGTAAACGCCATGAATTAATGCATTATTGTGATGTAATCGATATGTCCCTAATAATCATATTTGATGTGATGGAGCAGAGTGCTTTTTCAATGTTGTCTTCTCTCCAGCGTTGTAATATTTTTGGGAGGAAAATAAATTTGTCTGAAAAATAAAGTTAGTGTTTTCTCTTAAAATATTCATAGCAACTTTCAGTTCACATGGGCACCTTTTTATTGGAAGGTGTTTTGAAGTATCTTTGTAAGTGGCCTAATAAAGTTACTTTGGCTTTCTTTTTCTTCAATTAAATATCCTGGAATCTTTTTGAATCTCGAAGAATTAATGTTCACCTAAGTTAACAGTTCACCTAAGTTAACAGGTATTAAGATTCAAAGTAAAATTGTTCAGCTTCTGTTCTTTCTTAATACTTGTTTTTTTATGTCGTGTTCAGAGTTGGTAACGAGGTTATAGATAACTTACGTTTAAGAGAGCCATTTATACCGTTAAGCTTTATCTGTTCTTATCTTTCAGAAGCACTCTTCAGCTCTGATAAGACCCTCCCTTTCTCTCGATGGAAACAGTTTCAGCTGCTTGTTAGCTTGAAAGTTTAGCTATGTTTGTTTTGAGGGCAGCAATTAAACCTCCTCCCTGCTAGCAAACAGGCATTAGTGGGGTGTATCACTTGTGGCTTTGTTAAACTGAGGAATCTCTCACCGATGTAAAAAGCTTTTTTAACATCTGCCTGTAGCAGGGTGATATGACCAGTGGCTGAAGGGGCTGATCATACATTAAACAATTTTAACTGCACTTTCATGTGTGTTCTTAAAGGACAAAAAATGTTCCATATCTGGAATTTTGTCTTCAGTTTCATTCACAGCAAGTGGCCAACATAGCTTGTAAAAGTTAGGTACTCTTGACATTTTCAGAAAAACAAAGTTTAGAAACTTGAGTTTCTCCAAAAGGAGAATCATTGGCTTCTTGATTGTTGGAATCATTAGTATGGAAAGCCTCGACTTACTGCATTAAATATCAAAACTGTTGGGTGTTCTGCTAAGTGGTTAACTTGCATTTACATGGTGCGGAGAGTCAAACTTTAAAGAGTCGTGCCATGAGTCATACAACTCATCCCATGTTTTTTCATCAATGCTGCCAATATGAATATAGCAGGTAGTATTAGATTTCTAAAGATATATTCCATGTCTTTTCAAACTTGGAATCACAGAATAAGCTGAGTTGGAAAGGGCCCACAAGGATCATCAAGTCCAACTGATGCCTTTTTCTCTGGTCCTAGAAATATGAGCCAGACACAGGGTGATAAAAAGGGGTATCTTTGTATAAGGATCCTTAAGTGCACAGTTGGTCAGGTGGAAAATGCCAAAGATGCACCCCCCACATGGCATGTGTACAGTTTTTATAGATTCTGCAAATTAGCATATCTCACAAGAGCTTCCCAATTAGCAGCATACCCAGTGAAGTAATCCCCCCCAGCCCTACCTTCTAAATCCTCCCCCCTTCAGATGAGGACTAGGCCCTGTTTATAAAACTTGTCTCAAAGAGCTGGTTTCAACCTTGGTTTCTAAGGAGAACCAAGATAGCATATGGGTCCTGGAATTTGTTTTCTCTTTCTGCCTAGGAAAATACTGAAGTGAAGCTACAATAATAGACTACAGAGCTATAACTATATGTGCAAAAAGTACAGAAAATATGTAAAAGAAAAAAGGTAAAAATCCAGATGGCATCACAAGTTCTGGTCCTGCACAGCACTGTCCCCAAAAGTCACACCATGTTCCTGAAAGCATTGTCCGAACACTTCTTGAACTCTGTCAGGCTTGGTGTGACCAGTTCCTTAGGGAGCCTGTTCTGGTGTCCACCCACCCACTGATATCCACCTTTTTCTGATATCCAAATGAAACCTCTCCTGATTCTCATGGATCCTGTTGCTGATAACCACAGAGAAGAGATCAGTGTATGCCCCTCCTCTTCTCCTCGTGAGGAAGTTGTAGTCTGCAGTGAGATCTGTCCTAAGTCTCCTCTTCTCCAGCCCAAATAGACCAAGTGACCTCAGCCACTCCTCATACGGCTTCCCCTCAAGGCCCTTCACCATCTTTGTTGCCCTTCTTTGTGCACTCTCTAAGAGCTTAATACCTTTCTTATATTGTGGTGCCCAAAACTGCCTCCAAGACTTGAGGTGCACCCCGGTGCAGAGCAGAGCAGGACAATCCCCTCCCTTGCCTAGCTGGCGATGCTGTGCCTGATGCTCCCCAGGACACGCTTGGCCCTCCTGGCTGCCAGGGCACTGCTGACTCATGTTTAGCTTTCCATTGACCAGGACCCCCAGGTCTCTTTCCATGGCACTGCTCTCCAGCATCTCATTCCCCAGTCTCTCTGTACATCCAGGGTTGCCCAATCCCAGGTGCAGAATCCAGCACTTTCCCTTGTTGAACTTCATGTGGTTGGTGATTGCTCAGTCCTTTGATTTGTCGAGGTGTCTCTGCAGGCCCTCCCTGCCTTCAAGGGAGTTGGGAGCTCCTCCCTGTGTTGTATCATTGGCAATAGACAGTTTCAAGTCCCAAAGCAGAACCCTTTTCACCCTGAAGCACACTAACAATCCAGGCTATACACATTATTTGTTTTGCTCTATTCCAACCAGTGCCCAGATTAACCATAAGATATTTAGCTGTTTTTCTTTCCTCCTTCTTTTTGAAGCAGAAAACAAGTAGAGAGAGAACAGAGTGTCCTTCAGGAACACTTCCTGATCCTCAAAAATTAGCTTTGGTTATCAAGGAGACTGGATGTTGATATGGCATAGTAAAGAGAGCATATTAAATAAAGCACATGGCAAAGTCATATAGGTAGACCTTCACTTAATTACTTTAATGGAAGAATTTTATTACAAAGGAGCATTTTGTACTGAAAACTACAGTCCAGTATGATGAATATGAATCTGCATCTACCTTTTATTAATGAAATGTCTTGCTTTCTAGGTATTTCTCATACTGTATGAAAAACTAAGTTCTGTGTTTGAGAATCAAAGTTCAAAGTAGAATGAGGTAGAAGTAGGTCCTGGAATGATAGGAAAACAGCTGATGGGGGCAGGGAGTGGGACAGGAGAGGGAAGAAAACAGTGGTTTATTTAGCTTGGTGAAGTAGACTAGAAGATTAATTGGACTACAAGGAGGAGCATGAAGAAATTGTGATGGAAGAGGAAATAGCGTAAGCAGACTGTGAATTAAAAGAGGTTATAAAGAATAAACTTCCAGTGTTACTACTAACATTTCAAAACAGTGCTCTTGAGCCTAGCGGGGATAAAATGCTGTCTGTTTGCAAGATGTATCTCAATTTCTGAATGAAATTGAAGGTAGTTGCTTACGTATATGTGACTTTGAGATTCTGTAGCTCATTTAATCAAGAAGTACATAGTCTTGTCCACTGCAAAGCAAGAATAAAGCATGTTGGCCTAAACCATAGGTATTTGTGTTAGTTTAAAAGCAGTCTTGCTTAAAAGCACTTTTGGTGGGCGGGAGAAAAGCTGCTCGAAACTTCTATTCTGTCCGACACGGAGCCAGTCGTTGAAGGCACTGACAGTGGGCAGGTTAGCCCAATTAGACAAGTTGGTAACCCCCCTGTGATTACATTTAAGAATGGAGAAAAACGGCGGGAAATTCTCTTTATTCTCCCGAGAGGTGCTGAGGCGGCTGCCGAGGGCGATCCCAGCGCGGCTGCCTGCCGAGGCCCCTACCGATGAACGGGCGCTCCCGGGGCCGGCGGGGACACGCGGCCGGGGTCGGATGTGCGGTGCTGGCAGGGACCGTGTGGCCAGAGATGAAAACATGGCAAACAATTCCCCAACACAGAGCACACACTAGATCAACCTTTTCACCACAGCGAAGCTTTGTAAGAACTTTTCAATTGATAGAACTTAAGAACAATAATACCTATGGGACAACAATTTTTTTCCAAGTCAGAGCAAAGGGAAAAGTGAGGACATATGAGGAGAACCAACGTGGCGGCACCGAGGTCAGTGAAAAGAAGGAGAGGGAGGAGATGCTCTGGGCATCGGAGCTGAGATTTTTTTCTACAGGCCATGGTGAGGACTATAATACAACAAATTGTTTCCCTGTAATTCATGAAATGCATGAGGGGGATGCCGAGATCCACGTGCAGCCTGTGAGGAAAAGTGGTCACGCTGGAGCATGTGGATGCTGAAAAGCTGTAATCTAGTGAGGAGCTTGAACAGAGAGAGAAGACCCTTGCTTCCAGAGATGAAGAAAGAGAGCCTTTGCTTAAAAAACCAGAACAGCTTCTCCTTAAAAGACTAAACCCCATGAACTAAAGTGACCCACGCTAGGCAGCTGTGGGAAGACTGCACTGTTCGTGGGGGGGACTCACATTACAGCAGGTCAGGTGGGGCTACTATTCATGAAAGTTGAAACCATGCTGGAAAAGTTCTCTGAGAACTGTCTCCCGTGGGAAGGGTCCCACAGCACAGCAGAAGAAAGAAATTCCTTTCTTTAAGCGTACTGAAGAAAGATTTTTAGGAAGTGAAAGACTCACCAAAACCCTATGTTTTTGTCTCCTTGTGCAGTTGGTGGGAAAGAGGGAGGGACTGGGAGGGAAAGGTGTTCTAAAAGTTTTAGTTCTCATTATCCTCTTTTAATTCTGTTGATAATAAAGTTTCTTTATACTGTTTGAGTTTTGAACCTGTTTTGCCTTAAACTGTTTTTCTCCTAATCCTTATCTCACTCCATGAGCCTTTTTGTTTGTTTTTCTTTCCCCTCTCCTCTGCTCAACTGTAGTAGATGATAATGAATAAATGGGTTTTTTATGGGTGCCTGGCTTTTAGCCAGTGTCAAACCCTGACAACGTTATGTAGAAGTCCCAGTGCTACATCTGAAAGGTTGAAGTATCTTAATATACTCTCTTGAAGCCTAGTTCAGCAATGTGTGGATAAACTTGAGGCAGTGTCTCATGGTTTACTCGTGGAACTTAGCACAGAGTGTATACTTTGTACAGATTATGTGCTTAGTATGGACTGTATACTTAAAATAAGCACTGGGTGTGAGAGGGTGGGCTCTTTTCCTTTAATTTTCCTGTGGCTAGTTTGACGTTCTATGACGTGCTATTTATGATGTTTGTCATTGCATACCAATGTTCTGTCATTATGCAGGCTTTTGTTCTAAAAACAAATGGAATGTGACAGTGTACAGGTTCAGCATGCCAAGCAGCCATTATATTGTACATACTTGGATAGGTATTCATGTTTCTCTCAAGCAAGAAAAATAAGGCATCTCCATGGCATATGAAAAGGTTGATCTCTGAGTTGAAAAGCTGATAAGCAATTTACACATGCAGGATGATGACAGTATGCATCTGAGAGGTTGAAGGCAAGATGGCATTGCCCATAAAACTGTCTACATTTCCACCATGTGAAAAAACAACAATATAATGGTGTCAGGGATTTTGAGATTTCTTTTTCTCAAGAATATCCTTAAGTAACCACACATTTATGGCGTATTATAAGTTAACTACTGCCTCACATGTGGTAGGGTGTAGCTTGAAGTAATAAGGCTAAAGGGTCCTTACATTACTGCTTTTCAGGATTATGTTCATAAGTTGCTGGTGCGAACAGTAAATTTGCAATGAAGTGTCATAGCTAATAAAAGGATAAAGCTACACTATCACTTACATGTTTGAGTGGAATACTGTTAAAGCTTTACATATAGCTATTTGACTCTGAGAATGCACAAGCCAATACAATTTACAACAATATTCTTGATCTGTTTTAAGAGAACAGTAGAAAAATAATGGAAATAAATTGAGTGCTAGTAATTACGGATTATTCAGTAATAAAGCTGGATGTCACAAGTATTCCTTTTTCCTTGCCTTGCAGTTGCATGGGGTAGAGTGAACCATCGCTGCTCAAGAGCCAGTCATGCATGACTGTGGGCTCTGTACTCAGGACAGTGGCGAGTATCTGGCCAAACTCCTTGTAGTAGGGACAGGTAGATGGGGAGCTGCTGGACTTGTGGTTGTCTTCCTTTGCACTGTGGTAGGCTCTAGAAGTTTTTAATATGCTCTTACTACATGGGACATCCATTTAATCTCTCCACCAGCCGTTTTAAGATGCTTTCATATCAATGATGATTTTGAGTTGTTCTCAAAATCACATTATTTGCTCTAGTTACATCAAAATGACTGTTATAGTCCTTTAGCCAGCTTGTTGCACCAGAGCAGCATGTTCTAGAGCTTTCTGACTAAAGACTTTCTGGCCGTACACCTCCTGCCAAAGTGGAGATGCCATTTGAAGTGAGTGTGTTGACAGATGAGCAACTCCTGAAGCTTTGGAGGGGAATAGAAAGTCCAGGATAAAGATATTGTTGGGTGGTATTGGGATGTTATTAAACTGTAGTCCTGATACATTGTCTTTAACTGTATCTTCACTGCCAGACAAAAGAGTTAGAGCTTACTGAGAAGCCTGAGATTTGCTTCTAGTCTTCATCTAGGAAAGCAAACCAGGTTCACAGGATTCATTAATCTGAGTGTAAAGAATGTTTGAGAGGACCTTGGGCTGAAGAGTTTGGGTTAAGGCATGCAACTCAGATTGACTTTTAATTTAGCATCCTGATACTGGAAACTTTATTCACTCCTATATCAGTTCTGTATTCATCCTAGATCAGTGAGATATCTGACTGCTAGTGCCCTCAGTGTTTATTTTGTAATCTTGCTGTGTTTACTCATATGTCTAAAATCACCTACATGTGCATCGTCCTTGCAGAAACAAACATCTCCTGGCCCTTCTTGTTTGTCTGTTGTCATTGCGCATTTTCCCTTCATTACTCTCCTCCAGTTTTTTCTTTCATACCTTTTTACTTTTCTTCAACTGTCAGTGGAATTATTGTCTTCCTGTCTCCATATTCAGGTAGTGTCAGTGGCTGAGTATCACCGCAGGATCGATGCTCTAAATAGCGAAGAACTGCGCACACTCTGCAGACGTCTCCAGGTGCCCTCTTCAGTAGTTTAAACCCCATCTCCAGATACTAAAACATCTTTCTTTGTAGTGTCTTGGATCAGGGCAAGTCCTGCACTCAGTGGGTTTGTCTTGTCTACAGCACTACAAGGATCCAGCAGAAAATTCCTTTGTTTTGGATGTATTTAATTGTGCAATTCTGTGATGGAATCAGTAATTTTATGATGGAATTACTACTTCCACCTTTTTCACACAGGAATTTTCTGTTAGAATTTGACAATTTGTTCTCAGTACTGCTTGACTTGCAGTGTTGTGTTTTAACTTCTACTTTAGACTGGTGTGTTGTGTTAGAAGCTTCCCTAAAAAGAATGCAAAACAGGTGAAGAATCCAAAACCTTGTTGCATGGGTGTTTAATTTTATATGGGAATCTTTCATCAAGAATCTCACAGTAAGTAAGCAAGTATGAAGCTTCATAACTTCTGTGAAATAGGTAAGTATTTTTCCCGTTATAAAAGCAGGTAACTGAGGCAGTTCAACATGGCAAAGGTCATACACATACACACAAAATAGTACTTTGAAAGCAGTTTGGACTTTTGAAGGTCTCTGGATATATAGATTCAAACTGATATTTGCATTCTCTTTAGGTGTTTCATAGTTTTTTGAGAGTTATAAAATTGGTACCTGCTGTGCACATCATACATGCCGTACTGATGGAAAGCATACCTTAGATTTCCTTAGAAGCACTGAGTATTTTGTTTTTCTCTAGTACTTGGCTGCTTAAAAGTTAAAATGTTTTATTCTGTTTTTTTTATTTCTTTGATCTTGGTATTTTTACCTATTAGGTAACTACACATAAGAAAACATTTTCTTAGCTTTCTTATTTCTGTTTGTTTAATAATCAGTAATTAATTGCTTTAAAATGTTTTGTAAGTAGTACGATTACGTAGATCAATAATGAGCATGAACCTTGAACCCAAAAGCTGCACTGTTATAGGAAAGTCTGAAACCTTGCAAAAAAAAGAAATTATTCCCGCTTGAGAACAGAACTATTCTGTTTCTGCAAGTGGTGGTGGACAATCCCTGTATTAATATTCTGGAGGTGTAGGAGCTCTTTCCAAATACCTTTCACCTGGTATGCCCAAACTCAAGATTTAGGCTGACTAGAAAAATCTGTGATGGGCTGCAGCCTATAAACTCTGCTCTGAGGCCATTTAAGAGTTGTGGTCTCAAATGTGGTGTAGTCTGTGTGACACTTTCCAATCTTGGAAGCCCTCGGAATCTGACTATAGGTCAGTCTGCTCTGCCCAACTTTGGTGGGAAATAAATCTGCAAATTTTGCAGCTAGAGTGCTTTCTCTCAGATTCTTTCGAACAGACACTCTTTGACTGCTTCTACAAGGCTGTGTCCTTCCTAGAAGAACACTGCTTTACTGTAATAATAATAAAAAGGAAAAAAATCCAACCAAAAAAATTCCCCAATCCACAAAAACTCTAAAGCAAAAAACTCAGTTCCCCACGTCATGTGAATTGAAATTATTTACGTTTTGCATGCTCATCTTTAATCAGAATTAAAGAATAACAAAGGGAAGAAGCTTTCTGCTCTGCAGTTGAACAATGCTGAACTTCTCTGGAGCTGAAGCAGTATATGATGGATGAAAGGCATTTAAGGTGGAAAATATTTGGATTATGAAATAACATTTTGTGGATAGCACTCTGTGAAGCAGCATGCAGGTCATCTTTTTGTACATGAAGCTATATGGATAATTGCATTTTTTTTGTTGTGATATGGAAATTAGCGCATAGTCTACGTTGGAAGTTCTTGTTACCTTCCATTGATAAAAGGAAGGCTTGAGCTTTTTTCTTGCTTGATACTCAATTTAAGCACACCTTTTCTTGGGTTTAGAATTAATACTGTAATTGAGTTACTGTATGAATATACTTTGATATGCTGACTTTATAAGCCTATTTTTAAATAACAAGAGTTTATGATAGGAACTTTTTTCATAGTTCTTGAGGGAGATGAAAGGAGTGTCCTTTTTTTTGGCTCAGGTGGCTGTATTTGTTTAAATATTCCTATCTGTATTTCAGAGTTTTCTTTGATTTGGCTTTTTTTTTAAATTAACTAAGCAAGTTCACAAAAGCTTGGCAAAGCTTACCATGGTGATACTGTGAAATAGTGCAGTTGTGTCCTGTATGTTTAGAGTATGAGGGATGTGGCAAACTGGATTTGGCAGGTATATTCTTGAAATTTTCAGGATTCAGGTTTTAATTTGGACAATCTGGCTTTCAGTAAAATTTGGTTTAGGATGATAAGTTCAGATGCACTTAATCTTGTTGAGATTTCTTTTTTCTTTAGCAATTCTCTCAACATTTTAATAAGTCTTGCTGCAGTGGCTTGTCTTACTAACTTCCTCACTTTGTCCTACTCCTCTGTCAGATTTCACTATCCCCTAGCAAGTTTTAAATATCCCTGCAGCTGGATTTATAGATGGAAATCCGTTTGGATCACAGCTATTCTAGTTATCAAGACATGGCACTTGAACTTGGAAGTGCCAGTGAATGTTGACTGGGGTAAGAAGCTGTTGTGAGCTACATCTGATGAAGGATTTTGTGGTGTCTGCCATGTCCACTCAGCAGGGTGGATATGCAAGTCAAGTATTTTAAACTACTGCAGGACCCTTCTGCATAGTGCATCTTTGCCAGACCTCAAATGCTCACTGTGCGACTTGAGTATTATTGCTGCTTTCCCCTCCCCACCCTCTCAATTCTTTCTTCTTTGATTCCCTTAAGTACTCCAGCAGATCAGCTTATGGAGCAGCACTACTCCTAAGGCTGCATTCAAATGGTTTGCTCAAAATATATGACAGCAGTCTTCCCAGATGTCTGCTGCATATCTGAAAAATTTCTTAGTACTCTAAAAAACTATTGATTCAGAAGCTACCGAGAAATGTCAGTGTTGAAGTTTTAATTCCTTTTCTGTTTCTTTTTAATTACACTTATAATACTATGTCAGTATTAAAATGCAAGATATTTTTAAAGTATCTTCTAAAAAGCATTTGAAGCCCTTCAGCTATGTATGAGAACTGTTTGTTGTTTTAGCATAAAACCGTAGCTTTCCTCTGAGTAGGTGTCTGTGTAAGTTACTGTTATATAGTTGTTATATAGTTCTATATGATACAGCTTGCTATCAGAAACAGTGGTAATCTCGGTCAGATCAAATCTGTTGGATTTCTAAACTTTCGAAGGACTTGCATAATCAATAACTGCATGATTTGAAACCTCTGAAGTTTACCTTGTCTGCCAATAGGATGGCAAATACTTATTTTCTTGCTATTCTTTTTGTAGATAACAACAAGAGAAGACATCAATTCAAAACAGGCAACAAATATCAAAACAGACCTGGAGCCTGAAGCATTCCGGCCAAATCTTAGTGATCCAAGTGAATTACTACAGCCAGAACAAATTGAAAAGGTATGAACTTAGATATGTCATTTTTCACCCGTATACATTAATGTATCACAAATGCTGTGACTGTAGTGTAAAACACACCAGTAAGAAGACCTTGGGTGATATTAAATAGAAGAAAATAAACTGTGTATATTAGAAAAGTTGGCTAAGACCGCCGAGTCTGACTGTTACCTCTGCACTGCCCGAGTCCACCATTAAACCCTTTCCCTAAGTGCCACCCATGTCTTAAGCATCCTTTAAACACTTCACTGGGTACCCTGTTCCAATGCTTGACAACCCTTTCACTGAAGAAATTTTTCCTAAGATCCAATCCAGAACTCCAGTGGCTCAACTTGAGAACATTTTCTCTTGTCCTGTTTTGGGAAAAAGACTCACTGCTACAACCTACTTTCTGGTAGTTGTAGGGAGTCATGAGCTCCCTCTGAGCCTTGTTTTCTCCAGGCTAAACAACCCCAGCTCCCTCAGTCCTTTCTAGACCTTTCACCAGCTTCACTACCCTTCTTTGGACATACTCCAGCATCTTAATGCTTGTCTTTTAGTGAGGGCCTGTGGGCAGTACACAGTACTCAAGGTGTGGCTTCAACAGTGCTCAGTACAGGGGGACAAGTCAGGATGCCATTTTTGGCCACCTGGGCACATGCTGTCTCACGCACAGACGTCTGTCAGGCAGCACCCTCGAGTCCTTTTCCTCTGGGTTGCTTTCCAGCCACTCTTCTCCCAACCTGTAGTGCTGCCGGGATTTTTTGTGACACACATGCACGACCTGGCACTTTGCCTTATTGAACCTCATACTATTGGCCGTGGCACATCAATCCAGCCTGTCCAGATCTCTCTGCAGAGCTTTCCTACACTCCAGCAGGTCGACACTTCTGCCCAGGTTGTTGTAATCTGCAAACAGATTGAGGATGCACTCAATCCCCTCATCCAGTCATTGATACAGACATTAAACAGGAGCAGCCTCAGTAATGAGCCCTGGGGAACACCATGAATGACTGGCCACCAAGTGGATTTAACTCCATTCACCACCACTCTCTGGGCCCGATCATCCAGCCAGTTTCTTACCCAGCAAACAGTGTGCCTGTCCAAGCCATGAGCAGCCAGTTTCTCTAGGAGAGTGCTTTGGGAAGTGGTGTCAAAGGCTTTACTGATGTCCATGTGGACAGTATTCACAGCCTTTCCCTCATCCACCAAGCAGGTCACCTTGTCATAGAGGAAAATCAGGTTTGCCAAGCAGGACCTGCCTCTCATGAACCTACCCTGGCTGGGCCTGATTCCCTGGTTTTCCTGCACGTGCTGTGTGATGGCACTCAAGATGACCTGCTTCATGACCTTCCCAGGCACTGAGGTCAGACTGACAGGCCTGTAGTTCCTGGGATCTTGTAAATGGACACCACATTTGCTAACAGGGACATCCCCAATTATACTGGAATACTGGTAAATGGTGGGAAGTGGCTCAGTGAGCATATCTGCCAGCTCTCTCTGTTTCTTTGGGTGGATCCCATCTGGCACCATAGACCTGTGTGTGTCTAAGTGTCTAAGCAGAACACGATTCATAGCTAAAATGTTGCGCTTTTTAAAATCCTGACTTTGAATACATCATGTATTCAGACAGACTCTTGCTTGTCTTTGCCATACTTTCATTCTTTCTTGAAAACATCAGTGAAAACACTGCAGTTATTGCTGTCCAGTCCAAAGTGATTTCATTATAAATGTGTTAATTGAAGCTTTGGATTAAAAAGCACAGAAACAGGGCAACAAGCAGTATTAACCCTTCAGCTTGTTACCTGCTGACTTGAATGATCTACTTACTCAGTATTAAGACATTGGTGGGACATGCAATATTGTTATGCAAGAATAGTTATATGGATAAACCCTTTAGGGACCTTAACACACGCATGTTCTTCAGTTGATGAATCATTCTTCTGCAGGTCACTAGTAGAGGTTGGAAAAGAAACCTGCTTGAGTGACCAAAAGTAGAAAATATACGTGTGAAACTTCAGGTTTAGTTCTTAGGTTTTAAGCCCACTTAAAAGTGGTTGAGCAGAACATAATCTGCTTTCATTGTGTGTAATACATTCTTAAATATAAAGCATATATTAAATAAAGGGTCGTAATTTTCTTGTTAATAGCTCACAAAGTCTCTTCCACCACGGACCATTGGCTATCCATGGACTCTTGTCTACAGTACTGCAAAGCATGGCATGAGCTTGAAGACCTTGTATCGGACAATGATGGGATTAGACACACCTGTGCTGTTGGTTATCAAAGACAGTGATGGACAGGTAGGAAAATGTTTGTGTGGAAGTAGGGGACCCATCAAGAAAAATGTTTAAGGAGTATAAAGGAATAGCTGGTGCTTCAATCCATCATGGGAGATAAAATTTTGTGTATCAAGCAAGTTTTCTTCTTAGAAATGTGTTTCACTGTTGAGCAATCCTCCAACATACTACATATCTAGCAAATACTTTAATGGTGTAAGTTAGGTGTTGTAATGCAAGAGTCTTGTAATATCCAATTAATCAATTTAATTTTAATATTGTTAAATGCACTTAAGGCACAAGAAATACAGTCTGTAAAACTTTCTGATGCTGGAAGATCTTGTGGAGTTGAAATGGCATAGCCAGCTGTGGCTAGTGCTTCTTGGTATATTCTGTGGCTGCAGCCAACATCTTTCAAGAGCTGTAGTACCTGTGTTGCATTATTAACTTCTGTTCTTTGAGTCTCTGTAGTTGTGCTCCGTTTTCCTTTGACTGGGTTATGAATTTCAGGAAGTGGCTCACATCTCACAATTTGGATAGCAAACATCCTCTCTTGAGTAATCTAGTAACAGGTGAACACTGCAGGCAGTATGAGACTTACTGATTCTTCTTCTGAAACTTCTGTGTTTGCTTGTGGAAGCATGTTACTGCTGCCATGAAAAATTGACAGAACCACTGTAAAATCTGTAGCATTCACTTCACTTACCAGTTTGATAACCATGGTTTTTATTTTCAGGAAGCATGGTCTCATATCATTCAGGGAGTCTGAAAACAGTAAATGAAGGGTATGTTTTCTTATTCAAGTCACAACTTGATTTTTTCATTCTTTTCTGCCCCAGGGGTACCTTAAAAAGAAAAATCCCTTCTAACTCTCTGCTGGTAGCGCACTGTCTCCCAGAAGTTCTTTAAAAAGATTTTTCTTCATTTACCTTTTAATCTTGAAGACAAAAACTATTGAATAGACTTGAGATGTCTCAACAGACTTACCAATCTCTTAAATGTACTTTGGTGACTTCTCCAATTCCCATATTAGCTTCTCAAGATAATTAGTAAGATATACCTGCTTCCTAGTACATGATTATCCATCCCAGAAAAAAAACGTCCTTTTTATAATAGGGCTGTTTTGCCACCACTATGTGTTTACCACTATGTAGTATTGTCTGTTTCTGAAAGCATTCATATTACCTCCTGTGTATGAGCATCTTGGCTGGAATGTTCAAAAAGTGTCATGGTTGCCCAGTCAAAACATGGAGTTCATAGGTGTTTGGGGTTTTTTTTTTTGGTGGTTTTTTTTTTTTTTTTTGGTGAAACAAACCTTGATGAATCTCATCTTACAGCCTCATACCTAGGAATATGTATGAAAGCGTGCCTTGAACTTTATGGTCAAGTAGTCACTGAACTGATATTTCACAGTGTATGCCAAATCTTACCTAGGTTCTGCACAAGAGTAGGGGATATCCATCTCTGTTTAGTGAGCAGCATATGTGGGAGGAATAGTTCAGACAAGTTTTACATGCTTAGTCCTTCACCAGTGTAGTGACAGTGGTGTTTTCAGTAGTTCTGTCTCATGTTATTAATGAAAAATGTCTGCATTTGACAGCAGAAAATTAATTTGCACTATCTTTCTGTTCAAAATGTATGGAAATTTAGCGCAGTCTTTCTCCTCTTCATGCAAGGATCTACAATCGTGAAAAATAAGACAATGGTAACTGACTATGCTCTTTGGTAATTGGTCAGGGTAATTAATTTTATTTATGAAGCTATTGATTTTTTTTGGAAGACGTGAATTTATTTTTAATGTCTTGTATCTTCCTGGCAGATAGTCCTTTAAATCGCTTTCCATGACTGAAAAAGACTCTGAGTACTTTATAGGAGAATGTGTCCAGAAATAGTTCACTAGCAGTATGCTAAGATAAATATTATATATGCACTCCAAAAATGTGTTTTAAGAGACCAGATATTTATTCCTATGTTATGCTCCAAGATCACTTCCTGTTTTCTAAGATTCTAGTTCAGAGAAGATCCTAAATGAGATTCAGCCTTTTTGAAAAATGACAGAATTATGACCAGATAGTTTCTTGACATTTGCTGAGCATACCTGCTCAGTCCTCTTTGGCATTCGTTGTTCTGCCCACTTTGTATCTTCGGTGTTTATGAAAGATATTGGAATTGTCATATCCTTTGTTAAGGCACTTTTCTTTTAAACTAGAATGAATTTATTTCCTGCTCTGCTTCCCCTGAGATACTGTTCTTTGTTTTCCGTGTTTATGAAGACTGCTTTTTTATTGTGTTGATAATAAGTTGAGTAAGGAGCAAGTGTACCTTATAACTTTTCATAATGCTTCATTAAAGACTGCTAAGCCTCACCCTACTGAATTGTTATTCAAAAACCTTTTCCAAGATCAATTAACAATTTTATTTAAATGGCTGTTCAAAGCAAAAACCCAAACAAACAAAAAAAACCCAACCAGCAAAACCGCTGAACTTTCACAAACTTTAATTTTGTAAAAGCTGAGCAATGCCTAGTTGGAATTTGTAATCTAAAGCCCCCTAAATGGCCAGCTCCAGTCAACTCTGGGAGATTCTTTAATAGAGGTGTCCATGAAATCTATAGTTATGTCATTACAATTGTTATGGATTGTCTGTCTATCTACTGGTATATGCTTTTGTTAGTGAACCCTGACAGCACTTTAAAAAGAAATTGGTACCTGATTCCTCAACATGAGTGACTAAATAAATGGTGGTCTAGAAGTGGAAGTAATGCAGTTAACCACATCAAAGACTGTCTAGTTTTATAATAAGTCATTCTTCAGACTGTATTTTATGCACTGCAGAAGTGTGAGACATGGAAATTAGGACATGGGAATTTTAGTTACCCACCCTAACAACTAGCCACAAAAATCAGATCTCATGGAGAAATCCTATGGACATCGCTTCTCAAGGACTAAAATAACTGTTGGGAAGCAAATTGTGCTTTTTCTGTAAAGCCTTACTCTTTTATTGTTGTTTATAGCAAAAATGTGATCTTTCAAGACTCAACTTGAAGCGTATAGAACATAGATTGTCAAATCTTGATTCCTGAGGGTACTCAAAGCTGAACTGGACAAAACTGAGTCAACACAGTAGCTTTGGAATCAGTCCTCCATTGAGAAGGGAGTTATGTGAGAGACTTTCTGAGGTTCTTTATAGCTTAATTTATCCATAATTAGAAATAAAGCTTCAGAGTCTCTTGAGTAAAGTGTGTATGGTTTTCTACATAGTTAGAATGTACTAGTTTTGTGGTTTACTGCTTATATAGATAACACCCCTAAGATGATCCGAGACAAACGCTGGAATAAGTGTTACGTGAAAAGTTTACACCTGTGTAGAGGCTGAACTGAGATAGTTTAGGTTTGACACAATTCTGTTTGTTACTTTAACTGAAGGTTAACTCCTCTCAAGGAATGTCTGTTGTTAAAGAAATCTTACATTTACTTCTATGTTTTTTACTTATATTTACTTACTATATATATAGTGTCAGCCCTAAGGATATCTGAAGTAAGACATGTCATAGGTACCTGAATGTAGCTCAGCTCCCAGACCTGCTCAAAAATGACTTGAGCCCTTAAAAGAAGTTAGGATACAGAGACTCAGATAGTTTGAGGACTAAGAAATAATTGGAAGCGTGGAAAATACGCATGTAGTTACTTAAATATAGAAAATTATGTATTTCAGCAGCCCATTTTGTTATATTCATTGATGAAACTTAATTTGAATTCAGTATGGATTTTTATGTTAAAAGATGCTCTATTTAAGTTCAATTATCTGCATATACTAAGTACAGTCTAAAGTCACAAAATGTTTGACAGAGAAAAATTATCACTCAGTTTTCTGAAGTTTAGTCTACTGACCCAGATGCTTGAAATAACAAAAAGGAAAAAGTGTCTCATCCATGCTGCTTTTTAGAGTTTATATGTGCAAAGACAGTAAAAAAGGAAATAGGCATAAATGAGTACAACAATTATAAGTTCTCTCTGACTCATCTTTAAATTTTAACCTTAACAGTTACATGTAGTGGAACTACAGGTAGTAAAGATCAGCTAAAAATTAAATACTGTCTTGAAGTGCAAATTCCCATGAGTCCATCTAACCAGTAATGGGCTAAAAAATGGTAAGTGTAAAAAACTGTAGGTAATGATAACATTAGGGCCTCATCTCAAGCCTACCTTGAATTAAAAAAAAATATATTGGGGGAAAAATAAAAGGTGCCTTCTGGAAACAAACAGGAAAACAAACAATTCATTTATTTTGGTCTGATTTCCCCAAAAGCAAAAATATAGTAGTTTCTTTATCTCTTAAACCTGTTTTGACATTGAGACAGTGGGACAATAGAGAAATATCTCCCCAGTGTTGGATTCTAGATGTTGAATGAAATAAATATCTCTGCAAAAAAAAAAAAGTTTGGGCCAGTTTTCCTGTGAACTTGCATTAAAACAAGGGTACAGAAACTTGCACCTCAGTTCATGGATCTTCAAGTCTTTAGACTGAATTTGCTCTTTGCTCCAGAAAATCGGATTGATTGTAAGCATTGGTCACATATATGTTCAAAGGTAATCCTTTTCACTGAAGTAAAGGAACCATTTTACGTGAGTAAAGTAGCTTGTCGGTATAGTGACATTTCGTTCTTAAAAAAGGTAATGTAAAGAAATAAAGTGGTAGTAATATGAGGAAGTTTCTGTAAGTACTGTGGCTAAAGAAAGTTTAGTATGTAAGTCCTATCTCTTGTCTGCTCTGTTACAATGGAGTCTAAGCAGTGTCTTCTCAAATGTACAGTACTACCTCCATCAAATGAATTGTGTGCATACTTTTTAAAAAATAAGAGTTTATTGCAAGAGAATAATGCTTGAACTCAAAAAAATGTGAGCACACACTGGTTCATGTCCAGCTTTTCATCCACAAAAAAGTTGTTCTCTTCAGGGCTGCTCTCAGTGAGTTCACCTCCAAGTCTGTAGTTAAGTTGGAGATTGTCCTGACCCAGGTAGAGGACCTTGCACTTGGACTTGCTGAACTTCGTGAGGTTCACACAGGCCAGGTTCTCAAGTTTGTCCAGATTCCTCTGGATGGCATCCTGTCCTTCTGTTAAAATCTGTCTCTGTTGTATGACAGGGTAAGCAGTGCTTACCTGTTATTTGGACTGGCGTTGATAAATTACATGGAAAATAACTCAGCTACAGCTAGGAACTCGCTGAAAATAGCCTCGTGAAGTGAAAAAGGAGCTATATAATAAGGACCTTTTGATCTGAAATTTTAAATATGTATATGTTGGTTTTGAGAGTTCTCTGAGTTTAGCTTTTATCCATTAGATTTTTTTTTTCTTGCTGTGTTCATTTTTTATTGAGGAAGAGTGCTTTTACTTTCTATTGTACCACAAAGCACTATACCATGTCTCAGTGCACTCAGAACTGTGATACAGTGTAAGCAGTGGTACCATGGAATTCACATAGTGAATTTCAAATCTGACAACACTTACAACCTGATTTGTTTATCAGTTACTACCTTTAGGGATTCTTGGATTGTGTAGTTTTTCTAAAGTTTTTCTTGCTCTGATGTATTTTTGCTACAGGTTTTTGGTGCATTAGCATCTGAACCGTTTAAAGTGAGTGATGGCTTTTATGGCACTGGGGAGACCTTTATGTTCACTTTCTCTCCAGATTTTGAGGTAAGTAGTAATGACTTTGTAAGCTTTTGCTCCTTTCCCCCCCCATGCTCCCCAAGTGCATTATATTACAATACTTAATAAATCTAATAGTAAATCTGAAAAGTATTATGAGTTGGCCAAAAAAAAGTCATTATAGTAATTTTTTCGTGGAATCTTTAAGCACACAGTAAATCAATAGTGTTTGCATGCTGAAGAACACACTCAACCTGACTCTTTAATTATACTGAAGATTTTTCTACTGTTTAAATTTTTCCAGGTGTCTGTCTGAAAATTCACAAACTACATCCTTTTTAGGGGCATATAATCTAATCTAAGCATATTTTCTTGGTATTTTTCATTGTGTGGGAGTTTTGGTGCTCAAACATGACCTGGTTTGGAATGGTCTTATTTTAATTAGCATAAAACCTCAGAGAATTTTTATCTTCAAGTATCTGTTTCCTGAATTTTTTGTGTCAGCTTGGTAACTTCATTAAACTGGCCTCTAGCCACCCATAGTCTGTCTTTACTGATGTTTGGTTTCTCTTCTGCCCAAACTAAAAGTTCAGATATTTTTACTTGCTAGTCTGTTGTTTTTTTGTTTTTCCTTAGGTTTTTAAATGGACAGGAGACAATATGTTCTTCATTAAAGGAGACATGGACTCTCTTGCTTTTGGTGGAGGAGGGTAAGTTACAATTAGAGTCTGTTAAAAGTGTTTATCTGGACACCTTTCAAAAGAAAAATTGGAATTGACTTCAGTTTGGTAGCTCAGGACTCAACAGTTACCTGCCAAGAAACTTTAGTATGTTCTGATGTGGACAAAACTTAAACAGGAAGTTTATCTTCAGCATAGTGTGGCATAAAGTTTCAGCCCTGCATGGTTATAAGACCATCCATGCTTGACTTGCATGTGTGTCTTACTGTATTCAGAGGAGATAGATATTATGATTGTGGAAGGATGTAAATGTGAAAATTGTGTGTAACTAGAAGAGGCCTGAATTGACACTGAACCATCCCAAAATATGCCAGGGTCTCCAGAAATCATACATTGTCTTGTCCTGTTGTTTCCCCTCGCCATGCAGGTGCATATGCTTCTGGAATGTTTTCCTTATTTGTTATCAGCATTCTCTTTAGATATAAAAGTGCTATTATGTCTTCTCTTTAATAAAAATGGAAGAGGCTGAAAACCAAGGAATTCTGGTTAGCTTTTTATTTCAGAATATCTGCAAAAGGGATATTCCCAAGTTAATAATAAATAGTAAAAAAAAAAAGTCTTTGTAGCATAAATTTAACAGCAATGAGGTACTTGTTTTAAAAACTAATTCTTTAATTCCTTCTCATTTCTGAATTTTGAATGAAAAATACATTGATAGATTCAATGCTTACTCCCTCAGTCTCTTGCTTTAATACATTGTCTGTCTTGCAGAGGAGAGTTTGCTCTTTGGCTTGATGGTGATCTCTACCATGGAAGAAGTCATTCATGTAAAACATTTGGGAATCACACACTTTCTAAGCGAGAAGACTTCACTATTCAAGATATAGAAATATGGGCTTTTGAATAAGTATTTAAGTATTTCTACAGGTTATTGTCCCAAACCTGACATGAATCAGTGCAGCTTAAAAATCCCTAGGAGCAATATAATGTATTTTACTTATCTGTTTTTTTTTCTAATTTTTCAGTGTGGCCATTAGTTATTATTTTTAAATAGATGTTTTTTCATGCCCTCGCATCTGTAATATACTGCCATACTTTTTCTAAGCTATAGACTCTTTTACAAAATATTGACCTTGTGGACTAAAAATTAGCATTAGTTACTTTAAGCCTTGTGGCCTGCAAAATTTTCTTATCCATATTACAGTTGCCTCCCAGGTTTCCCACACACACCTTTCCTGCAATCCTGCTAGGGGGCTGCTTCATTGAATATAGCTTATTATTTTTGTATTCAAATTACGTCTATGAATGAAGTTGCCCTCTGTGAACCTCTAAGAAAGCTGCGTGTGGGTATTTGGCAGCAGCATTGCAGAGATTGGTCCAGACCAATGATGGATTATTCAAGTGGTGCCACAAATGGATGAGAAGCTGAGCATTCCTTCTTAACGCATCCCAGTGCACACGTGGTGAAGTTAGGAGATATCCAAAGTCAACAGTGCCACTCGTCTTGTTTATTGTTCATGTGTAGAAAAAAGTCAGTTAATACGTGTTGTAGCTGCATGCTGATTGTATTTAAGGAGTGTTTTGCACATGCTGTTAATGATCTGCAGGTTTGGGACAAATACTGACAATATTGAGCTATGTGGCAAAGACTTACAAAATAGCAAGAGAATGTAAGAATATGATAGTTCCAAAAAATTGAAAGGCTAAAGCAAGCAAAACTCAGTGAACAATTTGTAGCTATAGTAGGGCATTAAAAGTACAGCAACAGATGCATCTTTCTTCAACATAAAGTGTCAGATATATGCTGTTATACTGTTGTAGCCGTGTAGCACATCAGCTCCAAGAATATAGCTTATTCCTGTCCAAAGAAAAAAATACTTGTGATGTTTTTGAGTGGGTCTATGTTGTAAATTTACAATTAGCACCAGCTCTGATTAAAATGACATCATGTATCATAGGTAGACAATATTGTAATTCAGTAGACTTGTGGAATATGCAAACTTACTGTCATGTGACCTCAAAAAATAAATGACAGGCTAGAATACAGTTCCAGTAGCTCTTGTCCACTTTTGTAGAAAAATTGATAAGCCATTGTGGCAATAACAGCTCAACAAAACTGTTTGTTTCAAAGCTTTTATTCTATGTTCTGCAAAAAAAAAACAAAACAAAAAAGAACAAAAAAATTGCTGTTAAGTGTGACAGTGACTGACTTTGTGCTGAAATTTCAGCTATTTCAGATGAACTTTGTACATTATCTTGTAAATTAATGTTTAAAGTAGTTTTGTTATTATAGGAAAGTGTTGATTGACGGGTTGCTTATAGCACTTTAAATTATTCTAGAAATGGAATAAAAGCCAAATGGGTTGGCTTACATAGATGTAGTTGTATATTATTTCAAAATACTTACATTTCTGGAAAGTTAAAAACAAACCTATTTGAAGACAGCTTACTGCTATGGTAATGAGAAAGGGCAGATGTTTCATCTATAATATGCTAATGCTCAATATGAATAGAAAAACAGGGCTTTGTTTCCTGTCTCTATGTATATCTCTTTATCCTTATTAGAACTTAGTACAATGTGTAGAGTAAATGTTTACAAAATAAGGAACTGTAAATAAATTGAAACGGCTTTTCTCCCCTTTGGTCTTCCACAGCAGTATTATTGTCTTTGTGGAGTTACAACTGATTATTACAACAAAAAAAATCCTGTAATGGATTTTAAGTACTATAAGCTCACAGTGATGTATAGCAAATAAATCTAAATATATGTAAAAATAAACTTGAGTTGGAGTTTATTTAGAAGGTGGAGTTTATGTAGAAGCACAAATGCAGTTTTTTGCTGTTCATGTAGTAACTGAATGTATAGGATTCATTTCCTTGGCATTTTTGGTGCTTTTTAAAGCCCAGTGAGAAGCAGTAGGAAGGAAATATGTTGTCCTTAACCATGTTGAAGAGGGAGAGGGGAAAAGAGAAGTCTCAGTCTTGCTGATAAAACCATTAATTCAACTGCCCAGTCTCTATCCTAAGCTCATATTGCAAATAAAACATTTTTTAGACTCTTAGAGGCTGATGTGAAGAATTTTATAAAGAGTTATAATTTGAAGAATTAAATGAAAGCACACAAAAATCTTCAGTAGCTGAATGTTTCCAAGTATTGGATCAGTCTTGGAAAAGCAAATAGGAAGCAAAAAAGTGGAAATCAAGGATAGTGTTCGGTAAGCAGTACAGTAGCAATCATGCTTGTAAAATATTAAATTAGTTAAGGAATAGCAGGACATTTGATTAAAGCAGAAGTGACTGTGGCAACTCTTAGTGAAGCTGTGTAAGGGATCTGTAGAGAGCAGTGCATGTCTACTTATGAAAGACCATGAATTTTATTAGCAGAGGTGTAGTTAATTTCTGTGTAAAACACACATAAAAAATTGTGTAGATGAGATCAAAGGCACTGTCTTGATATCCCTCCTGCCTTCAATTCATTTTGCATTTTCTGCAGTAGAATTCCTTTCCATCTTTCCTGGCAAGATGATTTTAAGGAGTTGGGATTTGATGAATGCTGAAGGCTTATGAGACCCATTATCTGGAGTTCACTGCCAGAAGACTGTGTCTCAGCATACAGTACTTGGATGGATTCACTGAGTTACTTGATGTTTTGTTGGGGCACCTGGGATCCAAACACGGGATTCTTAAAGTATCGTCTTTTGGCTCTAAATCCTATCTCTGTTAATTACTGCTTTTGTGTAATCTGCAAAAAGGTCATAATTTATGATGTACAGCTTGTGCTTACATCCTCCTGCTCACCTGTTTATATTGCATTAGAGTTATTTTTTTGTACAGGAATTAGAATGTCTGCATAAAACTTGCTCTTGGAAGATGAGTAAAAACATTGACTATTCCTTCAACTTCAAATAAAAAAATAATCTTGTATTTTTCATTCAGTATTTTAATCTTAAATCTCACTTTTATGTTCTCCCTTCATAAAAGAACAGATGTCATCAGGGTATTTTACTGTTGTCACTGCAGTTTGGAGCTCAGTTAAGGGAACAAACCTCTCCTCTTTCTCCCCTTAAGAGTACATGCTACTACAATGATATAGAGCTACACTGTGGTTCTGGAGCAGAGAGAAGAATTGTCAAGCCAAGGGAATGGTGTACACTTGGTGTGGTATGAGCAAACCAAAGTGGTCCTGCTGGCTGTCTCACTGCAGAAGTGCCACTGCCAGCTCTGCTTTCTGCTGTCCTGGTTATCTGACAAGCTTCATAATTGTAGTTTGTTTTCTGTTGTGATAATTATGCTGCTAATAGTACACATGCTGTTGAATGCTAAACTGCTTTGCGCCCTGAGGTGTCAGCAGTGGCTTTAGTTGAGATGTTGGGGTGGTGCAATGCGTACGTAGCAGCTGAAACGGCTGTGGGACTAGGGCTTGCCAGCATCTGTTCTGTGATGAGTAATGATTGAACATACCACCATTAATATTATGCTCTTCACTACAGCTGATTTTATTTCAATAGCCTTCTCCTGTTTTAAAAATGAGCTCTATTACTGAACCTTGGCTGTACAGAAACATTTTTAAAGAAGGAATTATTGCTGTGGAGGAGGGAGCTGATTTCTTCTGGGTGGGATACATGTCCAGTGAACCTTCCACTTGCTTCAAGCCACTGCAGCAGCTGTGGTAAGACTTGGAAAAATACAAAGGTGTAAAAGTCAATTTTATTTCTTCTGATACAAGTTCCATTCTGTCACTTAAGCTTGATAGCTGCATTAGAATATGAAAAATGTGTGTAAGTTCCTACAGAAGAGATAATTTTTTCACTACCAAGGATGTGCAAAAGCAGCACTAGCTTCAGACAGGAGAGCGCAGGAGCTCTGTTTCAAATAAAACTTTTTTGGGGTGAATACAGTATTTAAGAAAACAATGTGCAACTATAAGCTACCATGAGAGTAACTGAGAGTTGCTCACTGTCTCAAAGATTAAGGGTTTTATTTTCAAAGCAAGTCAGAACTAGGAAAGCAGGTCTTGACTAAAAATTTACAGAGACTGCTTTTATCAAGCAGCTTTTGACCTTTATCATCTCTCTGCTTAGAATATTTAAATTTGGCAGAGGTTGTGCTTAGTTTCACAGGAATGCAACAGTATAGTAGCAGAGTTAGGCTGAGTAATTCATGGAGTACTTCTGTTTGTTTGTTTTTTAATAAGTTCAGATTTATTTTCTCCTACTTTCCATGGATAAATGTGTCACACTACTTTATGTGAAAAAATGTTATAAAGCATATAACCTACATGAAATGCTTCCATACACCATAACTTATATCAATATTTAACATTCCTCTTCGACAAAAATGGTAAATTCTTCTCAGAAATTAGAAGGTTTTGCATGATACTGCCTCCTCAAAGGTAAATAGTGGGGGGTAGTATGAGAAAAAATATTAGTTATGTCACGTGGTTTTCTCATCCGATTGGAAATAAAATAGTTTGAGTGGAAGAATAGAAAAAGTTGGGGGTTTTGTTTATTTTGCATATATTTTAACATTGTGATGACTGAATGGGAGGCTTAAGTTATCTGCAGTGAGCTGTAGATTGAAGAAGTATATTAGTGATTACATTGTTACAGCTGCTCTATTTCCTGTGGTAGGATGAGAATTCTCACAAGCAGAAATATGTAATTCACTTAACACTTAGCCTTTAGTAAGTATTCTTTGTACAGGTATTTTGTATAAAGTCTGTTGCCAAGTACCCTGAGGTCTTTCTCTGGTGCTTTGGACAGAGAAACCTTTGCAGGAAATATTTTAACAGCATGTGAAAAGGAGAATGTGCTGATATTTTGAAGCAACTTACTGATGTTTTATGTCACAGAATATGCATGCGTATTGGTTTTCTAGTGTGTGGGAGAATAACCCAAGAAATAATTAAGGGTTTTATTTATAGTTCATGTATTCCTTTGACAACAAAATTTTGTCAAGACAATTTAGACAGCTATAAAGTTCATTATATAAAGACATAATAAGAATATGCAGGTAAATATTATGATATGTAAGTATTGCACTAAGACATTAGTTTTGTAGGTCAGCCTGAGTAGTCTAAGATATCTCAAGAAGACGTTAAATAAGCTCCACTGATTCCATCTTACAATTAATTTTTTCTTCCATAGGGTCACATAACATAACTATGCCTGAAATAATAATGATTTACATAGACTTAGAATAGATGTAGTAGTCAATTCTTGTATCACTAAGTTATAAAATATTTGGTTTATTTGTACATTGGAGCTTCAAACTGGAGTACCTGTACTCATAATAAAACAGTGGTATTTGTTTTATCAGAGAGACAAGATGTTCATACACCTTTACTTCTGTAAGAAGATATTTGCTCTTTCAGTTTGAAAGAATCTTAAGGGGAAAAAAACACTTTCTTTTTCATTATTTGCCCAGGCATCTGCTCTGAAACAAATGCTTTTCATGTGAGATACACACATTTTACCAGGAGAGCTATTTTTACAGTAGTAGAGAAATAGTGATCTCTCTAATCCAGTAGACAGTAGAGACCTTTCAGAGGTCTCAGATTTGTGAATAATACAATTTTAAGTCCTAGAGGTATTAGTTCTTTAGCATTTAGTCCTCTTCAGTGTCACCTGGACTGAAATACATTATTTCAGTGGCATTGGAATGGCAAATGCTGTCAAATTAGGTCAGTATTTCTGTGTAATATGGAACAATATTTTCCTCAAAGTTATGAACACTGTTTCTCTTTTTTCTCACAGAGATACCTTTCAATGGAAGTTGATGATTTTAGTCACTTTTTTGCTGTATACAAAAGTACAAGTAGCTGGCTCGTTTTTATGTTACATATTATTTTCCCCTGTATTTAAAAGAACAGTATCTGCATAGATAATCAGATGAGACATTGCATAATGTTGCATGGAAGGTGTTTTTAGGTAGCTATCTAATCAAAACTTTTTTATTCATTACATTCCAACCTCCATAAGTTTAAATATGAAACTATCTAAAAAATTAGTTATATAAATACTATAAATATATAAAACCCCATTTATAAAAAGAAGGATTTTTATGCAATACGTAAGAGAAAGCTGTGTCAACAGTTGCCACAAGATAATACTGCGGTAGTAGTTGCATATTGTGCTTGTAAAGAAAACAAAGGTGATGTCCTTGATTCTGTATTTAAAAGATAATTTTACTTGTATTTAAATAAATTATTAGGAAATGCATGCGCAAGACCATTTTGCAGATCAAAAACTTGGTCTGAGTTTATACTATCATTCAACTTCTGATCTGGCATGTTTCATATTCCTGATATTCCAGTTTAAATAGGTTGGGAATATCTTAATGTAGGAAGAAGTAGAAATTGGAATTAATTTGTATCTATTTATATTGCTATGGGCTTTTATCATCAGCTGCTTATATTCCATATAGATTTTTCTCCTTATTTTTCATATAGTAATTAACTTAATTGTCCTGCAAGCACTCCTGGTACAAAATGAAGTTCATTTGCTTGGGTTATCATGCACTAGTTATAAAAAGCATACTTCAAAAAATACTCTTGTATTTTCTGTGTGGTCAACAGGGGAATCTTATATTCAAAGTGTGCAAATGCTAATGGCAAGGGAGAAGGGGAGAAAAGTTTTCCAGAAGTTGTTCTGGTTATAGCCGACTTATTTTAATAAAGTAATTACGACATTATCGTCTCTTCCTTGCCATAACATTTCTCCCTCAAAGTCCACCAGCCCGTGTTTCCTGGCTCTCATCAGAATCCCAACAACCTTATCTGAAATACGAACATATCTGTCAAAGAGTTCCCCAAAAGTGACTTGGATCTTGCCGTCGGGCCGTGGCCTAGCCATGGATTCAATGATGAAGCACATGTCCCTGATCTCCCGGTGGATGTGCGCCTCGGCTCTCTTGGCTCTCTCAGCCGTTTTGGTTCCTTCCTTGGGATGGCCGTATCCTTCATCTCCTTTGTGCAGGCGCGTGGACATGGCCAGCTCGTGGTCAAACTCCTCACTGAAGGGGTTCAGCTTCTGCGTTATGATGTGCTGGTCGGCCCATTCCTGCCACCTGTCCTTGAGGCTGTGCACGGCGCTGCATTTCCTGCGTGCGTTGCTCCGCGCCTCCTCACTCAGCCGGCTGGCACTGAAAGACACAGAACACACCTGAGCTTTGCATCTCCTCGTTTTCTGATGCACTTCTGCTGTTCTTTGATCTCTGCTGTAACTGGGTTACTGTGGTTTTTGAGACGAGCTGGAATCCACCAGGTGGCATGAGTTCACCACTTCTAAATTAGTTCTCTAGGAGCTGTTTGTCCACATTCAGTTTGCACTCAGGGACAAGTTCCGTGATCACAGCTTTATCCTGTCTACACTACCACATTGCAGCCCCGATCTGAGTCTGTTTTGACAAACTTTTCCCCAGAATGACTTAATTCTGTAAGGGACCAAAAAAGTGTATTGCTGATTACCTGCACTTTCTGTACCTTTCCCATTCCTCCCTGCCTGGCCAAGCCTGAAGCACGCCTGAGGTTAGAGATGCTGGTTGCTGTAGATGTATGACCTAGCTGAAAACTAGAGGGTAGTGCCTAGAAAAATCTGTCCTCTGTCATAGATGTCAATGATTAAAGCAACAACAAAAGCCTAATCGAGTGCAGTAGCTCTGTCTGTGCTTCTGTATTTGAAATATGGTTCTGAACAAATATTGAAGTCCAAAATTCACGTTCCCATGGGTAGGGTAGAAGCCTGAAAGTGTCAAGGACAAAAGATAAGGAAAGACTTTCAGAGATTTGTGTGTGTGTGTGTGTGTGTGTGTGTGTGTGTGTAATAGTTCTGGATGACTGCAGGCAGCCACTCTTTCCTCTCGTGGCCAATCCCACGTGTTGTGGGGGAGCTACAGATAGTCTGTGCTTGTCTTTGTGCTGTCCACATCCTGTCAGTGTGTGCATACAGAACTCAGCTAGGGACTATGCTGTGCTGTGGCTGTGCCAAAGTAATTTGTTTTCTAATATTTTTACTCCCCAAAAGGCTGCTCTGAAACCTCCCCAGCAATGTCAGCTGAATATTAACAGTAACACTGGAGAATCAAAATGCACTTAGCAAAACAGTACACAGGGCTGGAAAGTTGCAGAAAATTCTATTCCCCTGCTGTTTGGACATTCCTTTGTTTTCTACTGAGCTGGTTAAAATGGAGAATAGGAGTCACAGAGATGTCCCCAGTTCAGATCTGTGCTCCAGAAAGATACCAGTACTGGGCAGGGCTATGCTAGGGGAAGAATTGCAAGTACTTAGTGCCAAGGATAGAAAAAGAACTAGGAGAGCTGCACTACTTTATTAGCTGTGGAGCTGCCCTAAGATTGGCTTAGCTGTATTGAGAAACTGTTTAAAAAGCTCCAAAATACTCTTCCCTATCAATCTGGTGAAAAAACACCAAAAGAATTGAGCATACTGAGTTGCCAAATAAGTGCACCTGTCTGTGGTTTGACTACAGAGCATTCTGAGAGTAGGCAGCATGTCTGTACCTGTGATTTTGTGTGTAAGTGGTTTAACAGGTAGGTGTTGGCAGGAAAGCATTAAGATATACTAGTGGGGTAAAGCTAGACAATTTGGTTTCCCAACAATAAACCGAGTGCTCCTCTATATAAGCTTTTGTCATACAGAGAAAGGGAAGGCTGTGATCCTTTGTCCCTTCACCTGAATTGTGCCTTCGTTGCCCAGAGGAACTGTGGGCACAGGGTTTCGTTATGCAAAGGAGTTTGTCTCCTGAAGCCTGTGGCTGTTCCAAAGACCACAGAAACCCTGTGCCAGCACAGTCTGAATTTCAGCTGAAGCTCAGATTGATTGCTTCACCAGGTCATCATGTGGGAAGGTATCAGTTAAGGCAGGGGGGGAAAAAATACTAAGTGAATCAAAATTGCCTCGAAGAAGTGATGCCAGCCGTCTTAGTGGAGTTGAAGAGTAGATATCATCATGGAAGGCTTATCCCTCAGCCACAGCCAGCTGCTCCCTCTTCTCTTCAGGGACTATGACCTCTGAGTGAGTGCTAGAGCTTCAGTTCCCCAGGTTGAGCGGAGAGAAGAGGGGGAGTGAGACAGCAGGAGGCTGTGAAGTCTTTGTTCCCTGCTTTAATTTAACGGTCTAGAATGTATTCCCTTTTTCTACTGAAACTAATTTTCTTTTCTAGCAGAATGTTATTATCGCCTTCCGCATCCAAATCATCTTCTCAGTGGTTGAGAAAACCACCATCTTATCTATCCTTTTGCTTTTATCATGCCTCATGTGGGCTTGAAAAAATGTACTTTTTTAATGCATCTTCTAATTTAACCATTTCTGGTGGCTGAAGTGCCATTTTTGCCACTGTTTAGTTTAATGAGAAGTTAAAAATGTGAATTGTGTACACAAAGAAGCATTTTTTTTAATGTTTCTGCCACACCTACACAAAGGATTGTGCATCCAAAGTGAAGGTTTTGAACTTTCACCCACGGTAAGAAGTGCTTTACGTGTATCAGTCAGCTAAATTAACCTGTTAACCAGAATGATCCTACTAAATGCATTCTGACCTTTTAGGCAAATAATGTCCATGTTGCATATTCACCCTGATTCTGTCTGTAGGGGAAAAGTATGAATTCCTTTTTAATGTTTGGAGTTTCATATCCCTTTCGTTGCATCCCTTTTGCTCCTAAGCAGGAACAAAATACTGTCTCTAGTGCCAGTAGGAGTCAACAGGCCTTCTACTAAGGAAGCAACCTTATTCCAGTAAGTGGTGAAGCTGGAAATAATGAAGGTGCTGATGTGAGGAAAGCAAAATAATTGCACTGATGCTTTTTTCCTGGAACGTAGAGAGGAAAATGGGAGATACTCTTTAACAACTGTGTACTTATGACCTTTTTGAAGGAGATTAAACCACATTGAAAGGTTTGTAAAGGTAGCAGGCTGAAATATGATATTTTGAGGCTGTAAAATTAATTTTAAAAAATGAATAGTTAAAAAAATCCAGTCCTGATAGCAGCACTGTAAGTGCAGAAAATTATTTTTGTGTCTGATTTCTGTGGAAGAGAGGGGTCTAAGTAACACAGAGGGTTTTATTTCAATCATTTAGACCACAGTAAATATGGCTAATCGATCTTTTTTTCTAGCAGCACTAAAATTGGACATACGAGGAAAATATAAGAAAAGTATAATAGAAGCTGGATAGTTGGTTTGTTTCTACTATAACATTTGAAACTGAGAAAATTGTTTTAATCGAAGTTGTTTACAGATAAGTGCTGCAAATGTATCCTTCTTCCACTGTGTATTTGGGATCTTTGGTTTGAGGTCCTAACTTCTGTGAAAGGATGGTGCACACAGTTCTTACCAAAAGCAGGTACCACAAACTTTCAAGCCCTGGGTTATTGGGAGAGTTTTTTTCACTTGGGCTGTTAACCATTTTCTTCTTACAGGAGCTGACTGCTCAGCTGTACAGCAAAGCATCATTCTAATCCCATCTGAATAGTTAAAATAGCTCTGGGGCTGTGTGTCCAGATAGCGGTGCTAAAAGGTACTGTATGTTTGAAATCCACTACTGTATTAGTCACAGTCTAAGGGCTGTGGTAATGCTCATCAGTAGTGAGGTGTAAAACCAAAACAGGGGCCATGATACAGCCTGCCTGCCTGTCTGCAGAAAGATCACAAAGTCTGTTTTGACATTTTCATCAGTTTTTCATTATTGGTGCTGATCCAGTTTTTCATTTCTGGAAAGGCAATTGAGATATGGTATGTACTTGGGGTCCAAGATGCTGTGAAAGTTTCCTTTCTTTGAATTGGTGAATTCCAAATTCGTGGAAAGCATCCAAAGAGAAGCAGTGAACCCAACTTTTGGTAAAAAGTACTTGGAAGTAATACCTGCAACATTAATTTGGGACACTCTCTGCAAATTGGTCCTGAGAATATTTACAATTTATACCAAGCAAAATAATGAATAAGTATTTGGAAATATTACTTGTCAAATATATTGATTTAGACAACATTTGCTGAAATGAGTGAATAGCTGAGGGCTCTAGGTGAGGTAAAAGTTGTGATTCTGAAATATGGACTGAAGTATTAAGAAGTAAGTAGTTATTTTGATGAACCAGTAAATCCAGTGTGAAAATTAAATATAATTAACATCTCCCAAGTATAACTTCCTGACTTGGTGTATTATGTACATAGCACATAAAACCCTGAGCTGTAGTCTGATGTTGTTGACTAACTACTTAAGCACAGAGTGATATGTGAAAGGTCTCCTGAATTTGGATTAATTTCTTCTGAGTCAAGAATAATAGTTTGTCTTTGACCACTTCCTACCATTTCCCCACCCATCTTCCTCATGGAAAGCTGTACCCCTCTGCCATTTGTGTTGAAGTAATGAAGGTGCCTTACTTACAGAGATGGTACAGGCCGTTTAATCCTCACAGCCGTCACCTCCCGGTCACTGTCTTCCTGCTCGAGCTTGTCCTCTCCTTCCCCATAGCCACTGTCTTGGGCATCCAGGCTGTCATCACGGCACTTAAGGAGCAGCTCTTCCTTTGCCCCATCTTTGTCCTCTTCTTCCATCTTCTCCCAGCCCTTGGTCAGCTCGGATACCACATTTGAACACTTTCTCCTTATGGTTGAAGGAAATTTGCTACTAAGAATTTTGTCAATAGCACTTGATTCTTCTTTGAGTTTGGTCATCTCGGAGCTGCTGTTGTTGTTCTCGTATCTTTCACTGAGGAGGCTGACATCGCCCCCTCGTTCGTAGGCTTTGCTGACAACTGTTTTGGTCACCTCTTTGCTTTTAATGCTGAACATTTTGAGGGCTTCATCTGATTCCCTTGATTTTTTTTCAGCATCTCTTATTGTCACTGATTCCTTTGCTAAGGATTTTTCATCATCTTTTTCTTGGTCCCTCTTGACAGATGGAATTTGCCGTTTTTCAAAGGAACTTTCTTGTACAGGCTGAGCTGATGAGCTTTCTGCAGTGGGGACCCATCCAGAGGGCTCCTGCTCTTGCTTTACATGGTGGTCAGATGCCCACTGCTGCCAACCTCGTGCCAAGCTGAAGACCTGGCTGGCCATTCGAATCTTGTGGACAGCCCTTTTCACAGGAGCAGTGCTCGGCTTTTCTTCAGGAGCCATGTTGCTGTCTGCTGCCATCCTGGCTTCTCCCCTTCTTATGCTCAGCACCTTCTGAATGGACTTCCTGAAGTGAATAATGCCCTCTGAAGAGGGCCACACAGATTTAAATAGAAGCAGGAGCAGTTGATGCCCATGGAAAATATGTGAAACGCCTCTCACAAAGATACAGTATCCTCACTGTTGCAGAGGTCTTTTTTTAAAACACAGGGTTACATTTCATCACAGCAGATGAATGATGCATGATGTAAACAGTGTGACACAGATCTGCTCTGGAAATAGTGGGAAAGTAACAGCTCCTTTAGTTCCCCCTCCCTGGGACTGCTGAATTCCCAGTTTGTTGGCAGGGGTCTTGTTCTTTTGGAAATGCGGCACTTGGGTTAGAGATCTTGATCAGAGTGACTGAAAATGCTAAATGTGAAGTGCTGTCTGTTGCTAACAACTTTGGCCAGAGTGGACACCCCTCATCATCACAAGAAAATTGTGGCCCTTGTCATGGAGTGTGAAGCCAGAAACAAGTTATAACGGAAAAATTTTTAGAGGTATTTATTTCCTAAAAAGATACAGGGTGACTTTTTCTTATTGCTCATGTGTCCAAGAAAATCGAGGTTTGTTAATTTTTTAAAAGGTATTTATGTGTTCTCTACAGTCATTATCTATTAATGTCTCTCTCTTTAGAATGTACCTTCAGGGGGGCCTGGGAACTCTATCGTGTTTGGTGTCAGCGCTAAGGAAGAGGGAATTGCTATGTCTGGGGATCAGTATAGTGAGTCTGACTTGATCAGATGGATGAATGATCTCCAAGTTTTAGAGTTTTGAAAAATAAAATGTAACCTATTTAATTTCTCAGTGCTTTTCAAGAGAGTTATATACAGCATAATTATGTTTACTGTGTACAGTACAGAAAAAATCAGTCTTTCAGGGAAACCTTGCAATTTCTTCATTCCAGAGGACTTCCTAGAGTATATTCGTATTTGAATTTGTAAAATTGTTTAGTGAATTGATACATCCATCATTGCATGGTAATAAACATACATTTTTCTGAGATGTAGTCCCATGATATCTTATTTCTTAGTATAATGTTGCCTAAATAGGAACGGAAAATGTCATTGCTTTTTTGATCCATCATACCTTACAGATTACAGGATGACCTGTGGCACTTGCCACGTGGTGCTCTGAGGCACACTGAACTTCAAGGAATTCTGTTGGCTTTGTTGGTCTTACATCAGAGATAAATATGGACTCTTGTACTCTGCCTTTTTTTTATCTTCTCGCTGTTAAAGGCTGGGGTGTTTGAAGTAGGTCAGATCATATTTAGCTCTTGATTAATGCTATAAGACTACATTATACCTTTGACTTCCATGTAGAATTCCTCATTAATCTGTGGAGTAATTTCCTCTTCAAAACTGATGACATAATGTAAGTTAGTGTTGCTATTAGATATTTACTCATGCTTTTATTTTAGAAAAAAATGTATCACCTCTGTGTACTGTACAGTCTCAGCTATTGCCCACTGCGTCATAGCTGTGAGATGACATTGTGAGATGTACCCATACAACTTGATCACGGAGCATGTGTTACCAAATATTTATTTTGAAGTAATTTTAAGGCTGGTCAGGAATGGGACCTTCTTGTGCTTAAAATTTACACATGTCTATGCATGCACGCACACAGGGGAGTGTATGTTCCCTAAAATAAGAGGAAGAGGCAAGTGAAAGATAATGCACATGCAGGAGTATTACACCAGTTCATGATGTCATTCTGTCTGGTCTCTGGAGTATAAGGGTGGCTGAGGCTTTAAGAATGAGCTGAAAGCTAAATACAGACATAAAGGGTAAGGCCAAGGAAGGGCTGCAGTGAAACAAGTGACTGTGGAAGGACAATCCTGGAGTGTAAGGCAGGGTCAGCTCCACCTCCATGTGTTCTGGATCCTGTTTTACCCGCTTTTAAAGACTACCAGCAGTGCCTACTCCCCACTGTCTAGGCAATCTATTCCCCTGGTTAACTGGCTGTATTTTGCAATCAAAGGCCTCTGCTCAGTTTGTTACTGCAAATTCCCTTGAAGTTCTTGAACACTTTTTCTCTCATACAATATTTGCAAGTAGTTGTATTGAAATTCGTGGCACTGAAGAAGAATTGCATTCCTGAGGAATGTTTAGAAATTACAGCACATTTCAAAGAAGTTAATAACGAGACCTCTATTTTTTTCTAACAGACTTGACCTTGGCATACTGGTCATAGGCACACAGACTTAATGCTTACATAGTTTAGATAAATGACAGTGAAAGGTTACAGACTGATGAAAACCACCAAGATTACAGATCTAAACTACTATTAAATCCATATTGCACAACAATATGTCAAACAAATGTTTAGTTAAAATTGGTCACTATATTAAGCTGAAGTGTTATCACAGACTTGTCCAAAGTGCCAGTGAAACTTTGATATAATTTTTCTGAGGAGAACTATCTTTGTGATGCTTAATTTTAGTGTGTACAATGATGTTGCCTTGAATGTGTTGAATGGTGTCTCATTTTATATGGTGATGCTGCCAGCAAGAAATTAATTATAAGTATAAATTATGTCCAAATCATCCAGTGATATTCATACTTTGGGGGTTGTTTACTTTGCAAATGTTTTATTGCAGTAAGACTAGGATTTATTGCTTCATGGTTTAAAATTTTTATTCTTAATGAAATAATTAGCCAAGATTACATTTCTGCATGTAGTCTCCCTACTGTGACTTCTACAAGCCAATATCCAGCCCTAAAGGCACGGGTATGTTTTGGGCAGGCTGGACCTGAACCACATTTTCTGTGTCTTCCATACATCACAAGGTCACAAAATATACTCCAAATGCACAGCAAGGCTTGGTGAGGGTGAATATCACAGGCTTTCACAAGTTCAGAAACTATCCTTGAGGCCAGAGTTGAGGGATCATTTCTTGAGAATCTATAGGAGAAAAGGTAATTGGAGAAAGTATTAACTTTGATGAGCAAGCTTGACACATACTGAAGTTGGAAACTCCCTTGTCCTTGACCCTGGCTGCCTACACTTCTGGGATTTAATCTCTTTGACACCTTTAGACAAGTCTGCACATGTCCGTAAGAGCTTGTTGCTGCTTGTGGGTCGCTGCATTTCACATAATACGTCTGACTTCCTGAATACAAAGCTGTGAAGGACCAGCTGAGGGGTTGCCAATGTCAGGGTTAAAAGTTGGGATGTTTTTGCTGTGTTGTGGTTTGGTATTGTTTTCTCCCCGGATGGATTTTTCCCTGTATAATTATAAACTATTTTAAAATCCTTTAATTTTCTCTTTGCTGTAGAATATTAACAGTCTCTGGGACACCAGTTTGCCATCAATTTTTTTGGTTTTCCTTAAGGATGATTAATTTTAAAAGTAGGAATATATCCTTCATACATTACTTTACCTTGTCAGACATTGACATAAGTAATTCAATGTTTTTGATGCCAAGGAATTTAATTTTGAACCAGTTGTAAGTGTATGAAAGATGCTGTCTTCCTCCCCAGAGGTAGTGGTGAATAACGAGAACAAGATGTGTTTCTTTCTTAAGTCTAACCAGCTGCCATTATCAGGAATCTCAGGAATTCTTTTCACCATGACACAGTTAAAATACATTTTGTCATAACATCATACATTGCCAGTTATCACGGGAAACCCGAAAAAGGGTTAGAGTTCGCGATTTCCTTATTTTTAGAGTTCACGTCAAACATATTCCTTCTAACAACAGCAGTGAGCAACTGTGTCTCATTCAGCATGCAGTTTCATGTACAGTCCAGGTGTCTGAGCTCCAAGAAATAGATGCTTCTGAGCCTTTGAACTGGGTTGTGTCCAGTCATCAACTGAAAGCAGTTTATGCATTCAGTGGTGCAGTTTCTTATATTTGCATCCTATATCTGACCATAGCCTTTTTTGTTTAACTGAAGTTGTGTTGTACTGAGAAATTATCCCTGTGTAATTAACATGGAATTTTGAGTCTGCATTTGATTATGTGTCATCAGGATTCAACAAATGAGAGATCAGGGCTTATCCATGACCTATCATGACAGCACTGCTTTGTGGAGAAAATAAATCCAACAAACTGTCAAGAAAACCCTGGTCAGAACCAAGGCTGAAAGACTCTTAGTTGTGAAAGGGAAATGGGGGCAGAGGGAAGAGCCACTATCCAGTAGCAGCAGCTGCAGTGAGTGAATTGTGGAGTGCAGCCCCAGAGCTCCTCTCCCTCCAGGTGGGACAGATTTAAATGCAAGCCACCCAAGTAATGGAAAACAGCCCTGTGGGTTCTGAACTGGCTGAGGATGAGAATTCAGCATAATTTTTCACTGCATTCTGGTAGAGAGAGCTGGCTGTTAGAGCTGACAGAAACCCAATTCAGGATGCAAAGATGCATCCATGTATCCTCAAGTTCCTACACAAGCCCTGCTACTCAAGTGACAAAACTTCTTGCTGTCTTGAATATTTTACTGCTCTTAAGTTGTCTTCACTTTTCAGAAGATGAAAACTAAGACTGGGATGTAGATCCTTAAAGCACTTTGGCACCCTTTTCCTACTTTTGTGTATAGTTCCCACAGCTTTGGTTGGGAGTCAGATGCCTACAAGAAATCCATACAGGTTTAATCAAATTTATACAGGAAAGGGAAGCAGAGGTAAGACCACATTCTGTTTTACCTTTGACCATAAATACATCTCTTATCTTATTATCTGTAGTAAATGAACAGAAACAAGTAATAAGCAGTAATGAAGCAATTTTGTTTAAAAATGTAAGCAAACATTTGCAGGAAATCATTTGCATCAGGCATTTAGTTCTACTTGCATTATGAAGGAATTTCTGAAGATCATTTAAACAAGATAGCCTTTAAATCCATAAATATGTTGCTATTCAAGTTTATATTGATCATATCTATTTGTCAGTGAATGGTTATCCTTTTCTGATAAGAAAATTAGTTAATATTATAAGGAATTTTATTTTGTGGTTCCAACTTGCTGACGTACTTTAGTTTAAAGTTTACCTAGAAATAGTCTTATGGCTTTGAGAATATGTCTTCATTGCTGCTATTGAAATCTGAGCAGAACACTGGATACGAGAATTTTAAAGTCTTCACATAACTTTGCAATATGAGACGGACAGGAGGCATACCAGAAAAGAAGAACTTGAAATCAGACACCTGGATGTAATGTGAGAGATGATAAATGTATTTTACATATCTACAAGAAAGAAATCACAGGTAAAAAAAAATATATAAAAGCACAGTTCTATATAGTCAAAATGTTACAAACAAGAGATAAGAGGCATAATCAAATCAGTGTCCTCCAGGTATTAACAAGGCAGTGTTCCCATGCATTGTGGCTCTAATTTTTCAGGTTAATATTAACTGCATGTTTCTGCTAATGGGTGTTTCTCAGATTTCAAGGTGGCAAATGTGAGAGGAAAATAGAATTTTCACTATTTAAAAAAAAATTCCTGTCAGGGACAGTGTCCAGTTAATTAGAGCAGTACAAATCAGAACTGAATGAACCACTTTATAAGTGTTTGCTTTATCATTAGTCTTATCAAAGTGCATTTACTTCCAGGTACCACTGCATGTGCATCACTTGATTCTCCTGTATTGCCTTTGCAGTCTACTATATTTATTAACATATTAAAATCTGTCAATAAAAAGTATAAAACATAAACAGTTGTGCCTTTGATGTGTATAGTGGACCTACCACAGGTTTTTTGAAGGATCATTGAAAATTTACATTTAACTTCTAACAGAGTTGCTAGTTATTGTCTTTACATTATAAGTGTTGCAACTTCAAAAAATTTTAAAATCTTGGTTTCTGAAATTATCTTTTAAGAATGGAGTGGAAAACAGATTTGAAATGTTAGGAAATATGCTTGAATGCAGAAAAACCTACACAAAAAAAAAGAGAAAAATCCGGAAAAATAGTGTCTGTATATAATATAAATGCAGTATTTCATTATTCGCTTTAAAGTATTGCAATTCAGAACCAGTCTCAGAACTCAGGAAACAGGCCCATCACAGTATAATTTTAATATTTTATTGTGAAGATTTTTTAATATTCACTGAGGGAAATACCTTGAATTAGGCAAATGTTGCATTTCTGTTTTAATCTATCAATTGGCTAAAGCAATTAGCATATTTTCAGTGCCTCAGTCAAAATCATGCTCAGCTGTTCTGTTATTCCATATCCTGAAAGATCCTGAAACAAAGGATTGTGTGAAAGAATTGATGTTACCCCCAAATCTGGGCTGTATCTATGGTAGAATGCAGAAATCCTCTTGACTAATTCATTGTGATTTTCCTTGCAGTGTGGGGGATCTCATTTTAAAGGTGATACCAGTGTGCTGAGGCTGTAACCTGTGGCTGTGATTCTTGACCTTTGGGTAAGGCAGCCGAAGTCTCCTGGGTGCCATTGGCTCTGCCTGCTCCCCCCACTATCACATTCCACTGCAGCAGGCGGGACAGACCCTTATTTATTAGTCCTCACTTAGCCACCAGCTGCTCTAACATCATGCAGCTGTGTTGTTGTTAGCACGGGCAGAGCCCTGACTCTGCCTGTCTGTAGCAGAGTGGAAGTCCAGTGGCCAGCCTGCGAGAGGAGTGCTGCTCTCTGGAGCTGCTTGCATGAACCCCGCTGATGTTAGGTGTCAAGAATTGAGTGATGGGAATTGCTGGAAGATTATGTGGTAACTACAGTGCCATATGGATGTTTCCACCCCTCATGAATAAGCTTCAAATGCCAAGGAAGCTGGCAATGAAGAGCTGAGAGTCCCAATGATGGGCCTAGTTTTGATCTGAAACTTTGAAATCACAGTAGATTAAATTACACACCTACCTCATTTTAAAACTATGCTTCAGACATCTGCCTTACTTCTTACATTATGTAACAGTAATTAACGGGCCATGAATATGGGATAAAATTCTTTGCAAAAAAAGGTGAGAGTAGAGGAGTGGGAGCTTGAGGTCGTAATTTAAAACTGCCCATCATTTGATTTGCAGTATGGGAGCAAGCTATGCATTCCTCTTGGATATAAGGATACCTAATTGCTGGTAGCAGCACCCAAACTGGAATGAACTGTTCTGGGAGGGAGTGAGAAGTATCTACTCATTTTTGTCATCAGCTTGATCTTTTAATTGTGTGGCTTCCTCATGCTTCAGCACAGGGACAGCTATGCCTGTTAATCCAGGGAATGACTTAGTGACTCAAAATACAGATCAGTGTACTAACAGTGATTTTGAGGGAAAAATCAATTTCCTTGTCCCCTTTGCTTGACTGAAGGAAGTCAATATCCCTCACAATGGTGTCAGCCATTTCTGCATAGAAAATTTGAGGAGGTGGTGAATTTTCAAGGGTGGTTTTTGATATTTGAAAATAATGTGACTGCTCAGCTAGAGGTGTTTTGCTTCTCAGGCAAGTAAACTGATTGTAGCTCTCACTGGACAGGAGACCTGGACTTTCCTAGCTCTTTCCCTACATCACTGCTGACTTAATCCAGTTCTGTATCCCAGGAGATTTGTAGGCTTGGAATTTGACTGAACACTAGCAAATTCACTATTATCACACAGCTCCAGAGTGCTTTCTCAGCTTTTCTAGGTCTTTTCTTAAAGGATAAACGCATGTTTACATTTGAAGAGTATTATGGTACTCACATCACTTGACTGGATGTAGTAATTTTGGACCTATTGCATTTTTCTTTTTTCTGTGTGGAACCTGTTAAAGTTTGTGTCAGGTGTTAGTGGATCTGTCCCTGAGGGCTTAACAGATTTCCAATATAATAACAATATCAGAATTTTAAATCAGTTGAAAATAATCTATTTTTCGCTCTTTTCTTAGCCATATGATTGCCAATAATTTTTGTAGTTGTTGAAATTACTGCACTATATCAATATTGGTCTTTATTTCTCTCTTGGTATTTCTCTTCAGATAGTGATTTATAAAGTTCCAGGTTTACTCAGGAAAGAAAGAGAAAGTGATTGGGAGGTTTTGAATGGTAAGAGAGATGTAATAAGGATAAAAGTCTTCTCGCCATACCTTTGAAACCCATGGGAATCACATGAGAAGCATTTCAAGTAAGTGGAATCCACAGGTGAAGGCTGGTACCAGGCAAAGTACTGAGCAGGGATATGTACTTCTTTAAGGCCTCTCCTATCTTGTGAGCTGAACAATAAAAGGGAATGGTTTACTCAAGCCCTGAGGATACAGTATTCCAATACACAGTTGGCAGCTTAGGAAAAATCCTTCTCAGGAAGGATATCTGCCGTGCATAGACTAAAAGTGCGATTGAAAAAGTTGGATGTAGGAAGAACATTTCTCTTTGTCATTGTTTAGGAGGTACTTGTTATGAGGTACTTCAATGGCACTTTCTCCTGAGATTCCATAGGGGAGGCCTTGTGCTGTGATGAGCCCTTGTGTCAGCTCCTGCACCTCCATCACTGTTTTTGGCTCCCATGGAATGTACAGTCCTGCCACGGTGTGTATGTACAGTGCTCCCACGGCCTATACAGTGCTCCCACGGCATGTACAGTGCTCCCACAGCGTGTACAGGGCTCCTACAGAGTGTACAGTGCTCCCATGGCATGTACAGTGCTCCCATGGCATGTACAGTGCTCCCATGGAATGTACAGTGCTCCCACAGTGTGTACAGTGCTCGCATGGCATGTGCAGTGCCCCCATAGAATGTAGAGTGCCCCCATGGAATGTACAGTGCTCCCTTGGTGTGTGCAGTGCTCCCATGGAGTGTACAGTGCTCTCACAGAGTGCACAGTGCTCTGGCTCCCTGAGCAGCTCCTCCCACTGGTGCTGCTCACAAGTCCTCCCTGTGCTGGCAGGACTGGATCCATGGAGAGGCCAGGAGGCTGAGCACTGCTGCCGGAGACTGCCTGCCCCCAGCACCTGGAGTGGAGTCCGTGGTGCCAGGCAATGAAGGTCTTTAAAGAGTGTCATGGGAAGAGTCAGCTACCCAGATAAGGTCTCCACAACAACTGGCCTGCTGAGGAGGTCTGAGGGAACAAGACCTTCTCCTGTTGTTTTTTAGTGAGAATTTGTGATCCTGAAATGTTTATAGGAATAATACTTGGTAGTAAATAAAGTAGGTTAACAATGCAAAAGAATGTCTAAAGGAAAATTTGATTTCTATGACTGAGCGTAATTTTATCTAACTTTATCTAATCTTCAGTAAATCACTACTGAACCATTCCATCTTCCATATTTGTGCATTTGCCTCTAGTTCAGGATGGTTCCTTGATGTTTATTAGAAACAGAGCAGAGACTGTAGTCCCTCTATGGAACACTACTCTTTGGAAATTGCAGTATTAGACACAGATCAAAGTGCTGTAGTTCTCTTATTTTAAAAATATATTTGGTTTTCTACATGAAAACCACACTGGATGTCTTACTTTAATCATATTTAATGTTTTAGTACAGAAAGCAGTCCAAATCTAAGGAAATCTGAAAGAATCAGATTCTGACATTACTTCTACTGATTAAGGCTGATTACACAGATACTTTCAATGACACTAGTGCATGCAGTGGCAAGATAAGTGATCATTATCTGATCCAATGAAGGGTGTTGGTCCATCATATAACAAAAAACTTCTAATTTTATTGAGCTACAGAAAAGCCCTTGTTATTGGGACTGGAAGATATGCACAAGTGTGGACAAAACAGATAATGAAGGGCATGGAATGGAATTCAAGGTTCCTGGCTGCCCAGGCTAGAGGTGCAGAGTTAAATGTGGTGGCAGTGATGAATGCACATATCACATACTAACACAAAGGTAAGTAGTCACTGTGTAATCACCCAAATAAATCTGAATACATGATCAATGTTTATTTGAGTGCTGGATGGATTTTCCCTGTGGAACTCATGATACATCTTACTATATAAATTTAGGAAAGTGTTCCCCCTGTTCATTTGGCAACTGCTAACTTTAATGTGTTTGAGAATAACAATAGCAGCAGTTTTAAAAGTGCCTCAGTGACACTGAAAATCAGAGAAACATCAATGTATCATGAGTTAGTTTTAGAAATATCTTTATAGGTTAATGTGAATTAGCTCCTACCCACTCCATTCTAACAAAAACTTAATTTGTCTGTCTTTACTGTCATGAATAATTCTGAGCATTTGCCATAGGACATTTATATACATGCCTGACTCTAGAAGGACTCTAATCACAGAATCAGAATCTCAGAATAGCAAAATGTGTCGGGTTGGAAGGGACCGCAGTGGGTCATCTGGTCCAACCTGCCTGCTCAAGCAGGGTCATCCTAGAATGCATGGCACAGGATCGCGTCCAGAAGGTTCTTGAATATTTCCAGTGAGGGAGACTCCACAACCTCTCTGGGCAAAATCTTTCATCCGAATAAAGCTCTTCATCCAAGGTTTCTCAGGTACTTCTGTAACTGAAGATGCAGTGGCTTCTTTTGGAGAGACTTTGTAAGAAGCTCGTGAAGCTCTGAAGCAATAGCTAGCAAACTTCTCTGCCAAATTCACATTGACTTTGTGTTGAAAGTTTTGTATCCTGTGTGATTCTAGGACAGAACAAAAAGCAAAGGTCCTTGTGACTGTTTTAACATTGAACATGACACCAGGGGTTGCAGAATAATAGCAGGATTAAGATACCAGCATTGATCCAGAGCCTTCTTTCTAGACAAAACCAGACAGAAATGTTCTCTTTAATGAGTAGTGTGGGTAACTTCCGTGTAAGTGCGGAGCTGTCACCTCTCTCTGTTTGCACACTGGTATTGTCTATCTGTGCTCATGTTTGGTATGTTCCTACAGCTGAGCTCTTTGCTATATTTCAGCTGCTTTCTAAACGAGGGAATTTTCATTGCCTAGACAGGACTAGTTCATATAATTGCATGACTGCAGTAAATCCCAAGTGTCACTTTGAACACTTATCATTTTTAGTTTTCCTGCTGAAATTTTGGATGGTAAATGAATTCCCAGGTTACATTTCTTTCTACAACGCTATCTGTCCCACATCTGTATTATTAGACCATTAAGGCATCCCAAAAACATAGATCATCTCTTCTAAATGTGACTGTCTTTAAAAAAAGATGCTGACCTCCAAGCCAATGTAAATAGATCGTTTATGGAAATAAATAAATTAACATTGGAGCCAGACCTGTCCCGAATTCTTCTGTGAGCAGAGACTTGGACATAATTGAGAGATCAAGAGTCATGAGGTTAATGAGGTCATGCTGCCAGGGCCTGGCCTGGGTTTAGTGTAACATGAAAGACTCAGCTCTGATGCTGAGTGGCACGTTCACTTAGCAGCAATACCTTCCTGCCACCAATCTGCTGGGAAACCTGAAACCACCCTGGTCTTGCTTCGTGACACCCCCAGTGGACACACGTTCCTCTGCACGTGAAACCACTTAACCACCTCACTCCATGTTTTTTGTAAACATGTTTGTTAAGAAGAAAGAGTGACTAATAAAGCTTCTCCTTTTGAACTATGGGTGGACTGCTGAGTCCGCCTAAAAAGATTGCCAAAATGGCAGCAAACCGTGTTTGATGACTCTTACTAGCTATCCACTGAGTTGTCTGCGAGCTCTATTTGAAATATATTAAATGCCATGTTTCACATTGCACATTAAGAAGAGCTCTACCAATCCATAGCTCTCATCTGAATAATGAGAATGGTGCATCTCCTGCTGCTGAATGCTTCATGAGAGCTGACCAGTATCAGTACAGACAGCTGCTATCAATATTTTATTGTTGATGTTCTCAGGGTAGATACAAACCTCAGATAAAAAGAATAAATAAACCCCCAAAGAATAATGGCATGTTGCAAAGCATTTTCTTCCCTGTGCACTGAATGAGAAGTTTCTGTGGAAGGTGGACAAAATTTTTGGGTTGAGAGACACCTGTGGCAGAGGGGGATCAGGTCTGCAGAAGCACAGTTTTTTTATTTTTGTACAGTAGTACCCCTAATGCTGTACTTCAACAAAAAGCGGTGTTTTGCATGCCACAAGGCATTTTACAGTTTACTAGAAAATTTTCTATGGAGCTCCTTCTCTATTGGAATATAAAGCTATATAAAATCCAAAAGTTTCTTGAAAACAGCTCAGTTTCAAAAAAGTTCTGACAAAATATCAGGAATTTTCAAAACTTCATCTTTTGTTGCCATGTAAGACCCTTCACCTGCACCCTCTGAAACCCAAAGAGTTTGCAAGGTAAAAAAGAAAACAGTTTGTAAAAATTCAAAACTTTTCTCTTTTAAAGTTTGAAAATGGAAAATATTGCATTTCATTTTTCAGTGTTTTATTTCGTAATTTACTGTATGTAATGTTAAATGTAACCTCACACCGTAAGCCTTACTTCTGCAATGAAAGAAAATAAAACAGGTTTTGTTGTGTTTCTTAGTTAATGAAATACTTCTGCTTCCTTTACTGATCTTTCATTTGAAAGGAAAGCAGGAGATTTTTTCTTGCTACATCTGAAAAAGAAAATTACTTATTATCTCATACACATTTATTTTGTGAGCACTGCCAACTGCTGAACTAAGCTACTGCAGTCCTTGTCAGACCTCCTATCCTCATCTTGACTGTCATTACCACCCTGACCAGACTTTGTCCTCCCAAAATAAAACTGATGAGAATTGCAACACCTTCAGTCAGCAATTTCCAGGCTCTGAGACCACAGCAGTTCTGTAATCTCCCAAAAATTCTGGAAATAAGCTATCTATGTGTTTCTGTAATGATGCGTAGCAGAACTTTATTTCCACACACATCTCCGGACTTTTTCATCTTGACTTAGGCTAGACTTCTGTGAACTCAAATGCTTATTACACTGAAATTAGGCTGCTCAGTAATTCTGTGGACTAAGATTTCTTTTGAATTTTTGTTTTCTCACTGGCTGCACAGGTTTGTTCTTCACCAAACCCAAATAAGTCTTAGAGTAATTTAAACTTACTAATGTTGTGGGTATGAGTGCTGTAATAGTTAATTTAGATTTTACAAAGTGCTATGATCATGCTTCATCTTGATTTTTGTTTCATTGCACCTCACTAGCTCTATCTTTGTTCCCTAGTATTTCCATTTGATACAGTGTTTCTCTAGGCTGTTCTGCAATATTCCTTTGAATAGAGCTGATAGCATAAAATGTTGATAAGCAGTCAGCATCAAAGGTGAGGGGATTTTGCATTTGTTTTATTTAAATAGAGCCTCAAGCTTAAAATTTCCAATCAAACCCTTTAAACTGGATTGCAAATGTTAAACATCAACACATTTATTAACTGCATTTTACTGTAAAAAGAAACTCTTGTAAAGTCTTCCAAACACACTAAACATTTAAAAAAAGAATGACTGTGATTTGATATGTTGAAAGGTTATCTTAATGGCATCTTGACCCAAACCTTGTGACTCTGTTCCATGATCTTTTAACTAATGTGAGAATCATGGAAAACTGCTGCCACATTTGATTAAAATAAGCAGCACATCATTTAGGGAGAACTTTCCTATTCCTATGGCGAAGGCATCATATCATGGCCAACACTGAAGAAATGCCACCTAGTGCTGCTGTGGGGTGTCAAACCTTCCATTCCTCAGCAATCACAAAGAAAATGCTAAGGTTTTTACAAGTTTCTCTAATTGAAGGTAACACTGGATCAGTCACAACATGGATTCAGGTCATGACTAGGAATGGAAATAATTTTGGAGTCAGTGATGGATGGTCCCCTGTTGGTAATAGATGCTGGGCAGGAACTGATCCTCAGTTCTTAGACCTCTCTGCAGACCACAGAAAAACAGTAAGGCCTTGAGAAGTGTACTAAAATCTGATAGATTCTTCTTGGGGGTCCCAAAAAGGTTAAGAAAGGAATGTCTGCCACTAGACCTTGTCTTCTTCCTACTGCCATATTCTTTAATTCTCTTTTTTTCTTCACAAGTCTATCAGAACTCATATGAAGCTGTGTGGGAAATAGATGGAGGCTGTCTGGATGTCAGCTGCTGCAGGCTGTGAAAGCCATGGCTGGTGTCTGCTGTCTTGTTATCATTCCCTCTCCTTTCATAGCTGTTTCTCACCATTTATCGGCGAAGGCAACATGCAAAGACTCCTTAAACAACACAAATGTTTTTTCTCAGCCTTAATAAAACAAATCTTGTCTTCCCGCCTAATGGATACAAAATTGTCCTCAGTTAAGCTTACATTCTTATTTAGGAGCCAGATGACAGTAATGAACACACAGGAAAGTGTATTTAGAAGGGTTCAGCCAGGACAAAGCACTGCTGCACAGCTTACCAACACCAAATGTTTTCAGAAGTACCTCAAACCTCTGCTTTTCTCCACAGTGGCTTTCCACAGAAAAGAAGCCAGACTGGAGACGTTGTTCTTATTTTGGAAAGAGTAAAATGGGTTTTTTTTGGTTTTTTGGGGTTCTTTTTTAGTGATTGCATAAAGCTCTAGTATGAAGATGGTCACTGATAAAAATAATTTCTTGGGTACAAGGAAGCTTCCAATTGTAATAATGATATGTGGGAGGCAGAGATCTTTACTGGTACCATTCTCTGAAATAAAGTCCCACAAGGGCAAGAATAAGCCCTGTCACCTTCCTCAGAAAGTCACTGTTCATATATTACTGTTCCTCATACAGCATCTGCTTACCTAAACTGCTTCTCTAAGCAACTTGGAGCAGTCTTTGAAGTTTAAAAGTCACAGGTCAAGGAAGCACGATCAGTTTGGCAGAACAGTCTCAGGCAATATTGGTTTGCAACTTAGGGCAGAACTTGGCCAAGAAGGAATCACCCAGGGCTGGTACAAAAGTGGAAAGCTGCTTCTTTGTAGGAAAGGCGCTTGATATTTATTTCGCTGGAGGCAGAGGATGGCTTCAGACCATGTAGTGATCCCGAAACCGGAGCCTGGGCAGACGTGGGCACAGACGTGATACCTTAATGATAATTTGTCGCTGCGCTCCCACTGACAGCGGCTGAAGCCAGTGGCTGGAACAGTGGCTGTTCTGTGTCAGTGGCACATAACTCAGCACTGAGAACCCCAGCTACAGCCCTTCTAGTCCCAGCATCCTAAAATCATACTAAGACTACAGGATTGAAGACTGGGGGAGTTTCACATCAACAGCAAGTTCAAATCCTAGCTGGTATTGCCTGAATAGCTTCTCAGCCACATGCTGATTCTTAGAACTTTTTCTTTCTTTTAAAGAACTTTTTTTTTCTCCAATAGATTCATTTCCCTCCCATAACTAAGACTGTTCTTTCATTACTGTGATCAGATTTGCTCTCCTTCCTCTAATTTGCATGGAGGAAGTGCATGTGCAGAAACAGGAACTTTTCTTGAAAGAAGGTTCACACTGTGATCAATGAGGATCTTGCACCTTGTGCAGCACTCATTTCTTCCTTCCTGCTAAACATAATCAAAAGAGCAGGACAGTAAAGTGTCACAGACACACACTATTGCATAGGAGGCATTAGCTGCCCCCCTTCTAGCATCATCCATGTCATTGGACCATTCATGTGAAAACAGAGCCACTTCTTCCTTTGCTATGGCAGTTTTCATTATGGTTTCCTGAATTTGGTCATCTGGCAGTGACTAGAAGTTACAGAGGGAATATTTCTCCTGAAATCTGACAGTTGATGTTGTCAGCCCCCAGCCAGGCTACTGGAGGATGCCCTATGGACAGGGAGAGGCTCCTGTGGCCAAGGGGGATGATGTAATCTAGTCCACATTAAGTACTTTCACAGTTCCCTGAGGAAAGGGGGAGCAAATATGCTAGATCTCTCTAAAATCACTCTTAATGTGAAATGAGGCTAGAAAATGAGTTTAATTTACAAAAGGTGGAGAGGAGCTCCTGAATCAATCTAGAGACAAACAGGCTGGAAACACAATAAATGGCTCAATAAATACCTGGTACTTTATTGCAATTTCAGGCTTTTGTTTATTTTTTTCAGTTAGCAGAGTTGAGCACTGAAGCACATGGACACAAATCATTTTGGATACCACAGCTGTCTGATTCTTAAACAAGTCACATTCTCCCAGTGTTGTCTTTCCAGGTAACCATTAATGGTATATGGAGGACATGCAGAGGTAGTTCTGTTCTGTTGTAGTATTCTCTTGGAGTAGTTCCAATAGGCCAGAAGGTCTAGAGGTTTATTCAATATAAAGAATGTGATTCTGTGCAGAAAGAACTTGCTCCTATCATTTGAACAGGAGGTAGAAGAGGGGTCTGCTCATTTTCTTCTGAGTTCTTTTGCTTTTGGGAAGTACAGAAGCATTTCTGAAAGCTCTTAATCAGCTATTGCTCTGTGAAGCCCCAGAAATATTTCAGCTAGCAAACTATGCCAGTCCACTGATTAGAACTTAGATAAAGGGGAAGATTAGGTTTGTGGTTTATATTTAATAGAAATGAAAACCTGAGAAACACCACACTGCAAACAGTGCAAATAGTGCTGCAAGTTTTCACCCAACTCTGGGGTGCTCAGCAGTGGCTTCTTTGGGATATTGCCTGTCAGGAGCTCTGAGGTGGCGGGGAGCTGTCAGTCGGGTGCCGGAGCTCATGCTCAGGCTGGGCATGACCCACCTTCACTGCTCCATCACACACAGGCTCTGTGCAGTGCAAGAGGGGTGTGCAGGAGGCTATGCTGAGGCACAGGGTGGGACCCTAAGGACCCTCACTGCATTCCCTGATCATTGGCTTTTGGCTGCCCATCACCCCTGCACATAGACATAGATGCTTTCTTTTAACAAGAGGTGCCGGTGGTCACTTCTGCAGATGGCTACTGAGTCCAGCTTGTGCAAGGATGCCTCGGCCAGCCGTGATTAAGGAGAAGAGTGTGCAGTCTTCTGCCTATTTTGTCTCTTAGAAGCAGCCAAAATAGTCTTTGGCATATTTTGCTAACTGCAGCAAACAAATCAACTGGATGATAAAAGCAACAACAGCAACTACTAGCTTCAGTCTTTTATTTCCAGCAGAACTTAGAAAGATGAAATATTTGCTCTTCGAGCTTATTGATGTATGACTGTTTGCCCATTCTTGTTTTTCCTTCTCTCTGCATATCCCTTTAACTAACTTTTGGGACTAATTTTCTATTCCCCTTTATTTTCTTTCCTAAACACAGTTCAATATCTTCAGATGTTGCCAGGGAAACTGAATTTTGAACCCGGCTTGTCAAGAAAATCAAGGAGCCAATTATTGTTCCAGCCAATTATTTTTGAAGTATTTTGAAGTATTTCTATAAACTTGGATCAAAGATGATCACATACTTTTTAAGGGAGGGTTGGTAGCACATTTTCGTAAGATTACTCAGCACTTCCAGTGACAACTTCCTGTATTGTAACTCCTGCTGTTCAGCATGATGTTTCCTTTAGATGCTTTACTTGGGAAGTCCCAGGAAACCTGACCCAGCTGCTTCCAAGCAGAGAGAGCAAAAAGTGTTTTAGACGTAATCAACTAATTCTTGCACTTGCTTTCTCTGCAGAGCAGAGGTGCAGCAAGGTGAAATTTTCCAGGAAGGAAAGTGAAGGTGAAGTGTTCCAGGAAGGAACACTCTGGCAGTAGCGCTTTGCAGGGAGGAGAAGGACGTTTTTCTTTCCTGGAGTTTGGGTCCACGTTTGGGCTAGCACCTTTCCCGAGTGAAGCTGCAGCTATCCCTCTATGTAGTTTCTTCTTGTCTGCTGCTCACTGGAAGGGATTGTGGGCAAGCATCAGGCTCTGCTGGTGCTGGACTCCCACTGGTGTGTGCTGGGAGATGCACTGTGTGGGCAGCCCCGAGCCCTCTCCTTCATCCTCTGCTGCCTGTGTGAGCACACCGCTTCTCTCTGCTTAGTGTGGTGACAAGCCACATTGTCTTAGCATTCAGGGAAACTCAAATGCAGATGCAGGAGGGCTGTGTTGGGGTGGACATGCTAAACTGCCTCTGAAGTTGGCTGCAGCCCGTGTGATGTTTCAAGGTTGTTTCCAAGACTCTTCTGGAATGTGCAACTCCCCCTGAGGTCAGTGGGTATTTTCAGTTTGTGGCTGAGCACCTGCACTCTGCCATTCTGGCTGCACAATGTTGTCCAGAAGTAGCAGGTTGTTCCCAGTTTGTAATGTTACTGTCTATAGAGCCTTCAACTCCTCTAACATTAAAAGATATTTTAAATCAGTATTACCTTACACTTCTTATAGTTATCTCTTATAGTTATCAGAAAAAGGGATCTAACACACCCTGAGACATACCTTTAAATAAAAACTGTGCATTGTTTTCTCAAGAACCTTCTTGTACTTTATGTCATTTATGTTACCTCCACAAGGAATTACTTTCATCAGGATACCATCAATGAAAGTCATTATGCACTCAGAACTTCATCCAATGAGTGGAGCCACTAAATTGTATAGGTATTGGATTTTACTGTTTGATAATGAAAATTGTTTCTGTAAACCTGGGAATAAGGGCAAAAAATATTCATGCAAAGACTGTCAATAACATGGGTTGGTGTAAGGCAGCTCTTTCCCACTGCAATGAAAAGCCTTGTAGTACAGCTTTCGCTGTCCTGATTTCGGGACATACACAAAGCCTGACTGGCTCACAAACATCCTGGAAAATCTAAAGAAAAGTGATGTGATGCAACTTGTACTCTAGTCCTTCTCAGACTTCTTGGAGAGCTGTTGTAAGATCTTATTATATCTACCCTCTCCTAAACCAGGAAATTTACCTGAAAATGACAGATCAAAATATTTTAAAACCCCCCAACAGTTTCATTTATATTTGCAACCCAAGACTTTGTTACTGAAATAGTTTTCTTTTTCTTTTGTTTTTCTTGCCTTTTTTAAGATGCAACATTAACTCTATATATGTGCATAAAGTAACATATTTCAAGTGGTGGAGATCCAGCTTAATTGTAAATTTCCCATTTTTGTTTAAAGTGGCTATACTGCTGCATTGTTAAACTTCTCTATAGAAGAAAGAGAGGGGGAAAAAAAAAGGAAAGCAAATAAAAACTCATTAAGGATTGTATCCTGGGCTGCATCACAAGAGGCATGACCAGCAGGTCAAGGGAGGTGATACTCTCCTTCTACTCTGCTCTTGTTAAACCCCACCTGGAGTATCATGTCCAGCTGGGCTCCCTTGCACAACAAAGACATTGACCTGTTGGAACAAGTCCAGAGGAGGGTCACGAAGAAGATCAGAAGGCTGGAACACCTCTCCTGTGGAGACAGGCTGGGAGAGTTGGGGCTGTTCAGCTGGAGAAGAGAATGCTCTGGGGAGACCTTAGAGCACCTTCCAGTACCAAAAGGGGGCTACAGGAAAGCCAGAGAGGGACTTTTTTGCAGGGACATTAAGTGATAGGTCAAGGGGAAATGGCCTTAAACTGAAGGAGGATAGATTTATATTGGCTATTACAAAGAAATTCTTTACTATAAGGGTGGTGAGACACTGATACACTTTGCCCAGAGAAGTTGTGGAATCCCCATCCTTGGAGGTGTTCAAGACCAGGCTCTGAGCAACCTGGTCTACTGGAATGTTCCCTGCCTATGGCAAGGGAGTTGGAACTAGATGATCTTTAAGGTCCCTTCCAACCCAGGTCATTCTATGATTCTGTCAAAGGGCCCAACTCACTTAATTTGGAAGAACCATTTTTGGAAATAATGTAACACATTTTCACCTGTCTGATGCCCTGGCAATATGCCTCTGTTGCTGGTGGACAGCAACACTGCTCCATGGTGCTGAGGCCCCCATGGGATCTTTCTCTTGTTTGGAACAAAAGTGATCCATGGGGTGTTTGCAGGAACAAGGACTGAGGTGCAGGACCCGTGCAGAGGGCTGATGATGGGCAGTTAATCTTCAAGTGTGGTAACTGCGAAGTCTCTCTAGCCAGACTTCCCAAGTTTTTTTTGAGGAAGACAGGTATTTCAATAAAGACTTTGATATACAAACAAGCTGTCAAAGGGCAAGTTACCATGGTAAATTCTCTATGGTAACTATCTTCGTGAGATTTTCAGCCATCAGGCACTCTTCAAGAGATGAAAAATAAATTAATTTGCACCTTAACTGAGAAGTAAGTAACTTTCAATTAATTGGCTCACATTTGCCATGAGGTACACAGGTGTGGGTTGACCGGGAGATAAAGAGGAGAGTCGAAGCGGCTTCGGCGTTTAGTAGAGCAGCCGGGGTATCCCTCTGCCCTCTCCCGCAGCAGCCGCTGCCCTTTCCTCCGCCGGAGCCCTGGCTCCTGGCAGCGGGACAGGGTCTGGTGACAGGTGGACAGCTCGAGGCAGCCCCCAGACCGCAGCACTCAGTGGCTCTGCCAAAGCCGTGAGGGTTCCCGGTAAGTTCGAGCAGCGAGCTGCGCTCCGGGGCGGGGAGAGCGAGGGACCGAGCGCTGAGCAGCGAGCGCCCGGCTCCGGCTGCCGCAGCCGCCGCTCCACGGCCGGCGGGAGTCAGCCAGAGGGAAGGGGTCGGCAGTTCTTCTGAGATCACAACCCACCTAAAAAGTGGGGGGTTTATGTTTTGTTTTGCTTTGGATGTTTGGTTTTGTTTTGGTTTGTTTTGTTTGGGTGGGGGGGTTTTTTTGGGTTTTTTTGTTTTCTGTTGTTGTTTTTTTGTTTGTTTTGGTTTTGGTTTTTTTTTTGTTTTGTTTTGGAGTTTTTTGGTTGGTTGTGGGGTTTTTTTTTTGTTTGTTTTCTTGGTTTTGGGGGTTTTTTTGATTAATCGGTAAACTAGTCCCTTTTTTCCATCAGCGAGGAGGTTCTGCCGCTCCTGGGGTCCTTGCGCATCTGTCCCATTCCCAAACTCCTGCTGACACCTGCTGGCCTCCCACTGGCGGGAAACTCAGGATGCTGGGGGATAGCTGTGTGGGAAAGAGGACCAGCTCTCTTCTCTTCTGGCTGCTGCTGCCTCCTAGGCTCTGAGCTGCTCGTTGCTGAACCTTTAGAGGAGATTTATATATTTAGAACAAATATTTATTGGGCTAAGCCTACATTATGCCATGACCAAGGCATAAGAAGGATATCTCTCCTCTGCACCTGGGAGGACTGTAAATTTGATCTTTAGGTGCTTCAGTATTTCTTCTAGGCTCTTCTGAAAGGGGGACAGGCCAAGCTGGTGACAATGGAGCAGAGATCCACTTGACACCAGCTAGGGGCTGGCTTACCACAGAATGAGGCATCCCACAATCTACCCAAGGACACAAAGAGTTTCAGCTGTGCAGAAGCTGCACAATGTATATTGACTAAGTCTCGAAATATGTTTCAAAATGAAGCAGCTAGCAGTGCTGGCAACTTGGTGTCTTTTATGACAGGTTCAATTAATGAACCATTAATTGTAAGATCCACTTCAGAATTTCTGACTTTACAGAGACACTCAGTGCAATGCTGGGGTCAAATAGATATGAGGCTGGAGAATCTAGTATTTATTTTCTAGCAAGCCTGAATTATGTGAAGACATAATTTTCTATTGCCTTGCCTGAAATACACTCACTTGTTGAGCGTGCTAAAACAAATGTGAAAAGTAAATAGCTTTACACTTCTCTAAATGATGGTGCAGCCAGGGCAGTATGATACACAGTCTAAAAGTTTGAGCATAGGGTTTCATGTCCTTATCTGCAAGTGAATGTCCTGGAATCTGAACTGAAAGAAGTGGTTTTGGTCTTTTTTCCCCTTTCAGGTTGCAGTTTCAAACCTCAAAAACTGCAACATGCAGTACTGTTGAGGTTTAACCCCAGCCAGCAGCCATGTATCACACAGCAGCTGACTCGCTCCCCTACCAGCAGGGTCGGGAGAGAGAATCAGAAGGGTAACAGTTAGAAAACCCTTGAATTTAAATAAAGACTGTTTAATAGGGAAAACAAAAGTTCCACACGCAAGCAAAGCAAAGAAAGGAATTTATTCAGTCCTTCCCACCGGCAGGCAGGTGTTCAGCCATCCCCAGGAGAGCAGGGCCCCATCACATGTAACTGTGACTTGGGAAGACAAACCCCATCACATCCCTCCCTCCTTTTTGCCCCCATTTTATATACTGAGCATGATATCACATGGTCTGGAGTATCCCTTTGGTCAGTCTGGGTCACCTGTCCTGGCTGTGTCTCCTCCCAGTCTCCCATGCACCCACAACTTCTTTGTCAGCATGGCAGGACAAAAGCAGAAAAGGTCTTGGTTCTGTGTAAGCTCTGCTCAGCAATAAAAAACCCATCTCTGTGTTATCATCCCCAAATCCAAATCACAGCTGCATGCCAGCTACTGTGAAGAAAAGAGTACCTTAGCCAAAACCAGCACAGATACAAACCAGTTACCGCCACTTGCTGGAATTAGATAAATGGAGTATTGAGTGAAACAGTGCTGCTCCTCCCAAACCTCCTCACAAACCATGCTGTTCTGGGTGAGATGCTGGTTTTGGAATGAATAATGACGAGAATCTCAGGGCTGGTTTGGTTTATTTCTGTGTTACAGTAGCACCTGCAGTGTCAGTGTGAAAGGGACAGCTTTCACTGAGGAATAGCTGAGCAGAAGGAAAGAAGAGCTGCCATCTTGTGTGGGGAACTGAGACTGCACTAAACGAGGCTACAATTTTGAGACAATTAAAAATTTATTATACCTTTGGGAATTTATGAAGTAAAGATGGTTTCCCATTACTTCCATACATTATATTGGTTGCCAACTAGTAAATATGAATCACTTCAACCAGAAGTGCTGTTTTCTGGCTTCAGCAGTACTGCAAACTCATTGGGAGGATGCCAAGGCAGTGGGAGCAGTAACCCATCCATTCTCTCTACCAGCTAGCAGAGCAGACTGGCCACAGAGCAGGACATCTTACAGCCAGGAACACCAGCCCTGTACACAGAAAATATCTTTGTGACCTTATGGATACGAAATAGAGTGACCACAACCAAGCTTACGATGTGTTACATGGTGTTGTTGACTCCGACAGCAACAGGCATCTTTCACCAAGCTTCTTCGTACGTTTCTGTATGATCTGTATTCAGCGGTTTTTTTCTTGCTGGGTGTGGATGCTTAGCACAAACAGGCAAAGAAGTGTCCTTGTCAATACTGGAAGCACAGTGATGTTATTCCAGCGTCTGTTTCCAATTCTCTCCAAACTCCTAAACCAAGAACGAGAGGACACAGTCTTAAGCTGTGCCAGGGGAAACTTAGGTTGGATGTTAGGAAAAAGTTTTTTACTGAAACAGTGATAAAGCATTGGAATCGTCTGCCCGGGGAGGTGGTGGAGTCACCATCCCTGGATGTGTTTAAAACAAGATTGGATGTGGCACTTGGTGCCATGGTTTAGCTGAGGTGGTGTTAGGGCTTGAGTTGGACTCAGTGATCTTGAAGGTCTCTTCCAACCTGGTGACTCTGCGTCTGTGTGTAAAGATCAAATAGGGGACCTACAGCAGCAGATTATGAGTAGACCCAGATGGACAATATTGTATGCAAAACCCACACCTGCTCACCCTCTGATTGCCCTGGCAAGGAAAGTGGGATGCCCTGAAGACTAAATGGGCAGGCTGGCACTGTCCATCATAGTGTCATCCACAAAGTAATTGGTCCTGTGTGAATCAGTGGCTGCATTCCCTGTCTCTGTCAGTGAACAAATATAGAATGACACTTGTAGAGGCTATCCCAGATGTGCTGCTGAGAATTTATGAGATCCATACAGCTCTTGGATAAGAGATGATCATGAGGATTAGCACTGATGAGCAAGAGAAAGAATTCCCCTTTTATTTGGCTTAGGATCTTCCTACTACATCATACAGAAATGAAGCTGGAGTCTTTTCCAGCCACTAAGGCAGCAGCAGGAAGTATAAAAAACTCCTTACTTTAGCTTTTGCCTTTTGAGTGTTATCAGTGGTAACCAAACTCAAGAATGTGAGAACCTTGTGGTAAAACTGAGTGTATGCAAACACCTAGGTAGAAGAAAAGAGTTCCCCAGGAGTGTGGGGATGAACAGTAATGGAGTGCCTTTCCATGGTAAGTGGAGAGACAGAGGAGGGTAAGACTACCAAAACCACCAAATTCTTAACCAAGAAGTCTGGATTCAAAATGAGGGAGAGTGTACATCAACATCTGCATTTTTTCCCGAATGGAGGACGTTGCCTTTCGAACAAAAATAACACCTTAGCCAGGACCCAGAGCATGTTTTCATCTTAGAAAGATGGGCTTTCTTGGTGTAAGGCCTTCAAAAAGTCAATTTGAACAAGAAGTAACCAAGTTTGGTACTGAGACATCTTACCCATCTAATCAGCTGAGGTATTGTTGTGAGAAAATACATTTTGGCATTTGGGAGTAAGCCCACAAGTTTTACCATGACCTCAGTGAAGCCCAGAATCATGAGGTGACAACCCTGCAGCTGCTAAGTAGGAGACAGACGGAAAGAATTTGTCCTCATCTACATGCTTGCATGTCAAGCACCCAAAGGATACTGAAAGGTTTAGATATTCTCTCAAGCTTACTTTCACACAAGCTTGGATAAAATCCGTTTATTCTTTCTATTCAGAGCTTTCAGGCATCCAAATCTCCTTTCAGACACAGCCGTCCCTGATGTCTCTTCTCATCCCATCCATACCTTACCAAATGGTATCGACACAGCCTCTGGTGGAGGTGAAAGCCCTTTGCATTCTGTGTCCTATTTAGATTACAATATTTGTGAACACGTAGCCATTTTGTGATTGCCTACCAATGTCTCACTGCCTCTCATTTTACACTGTGGAACTGTGCCAATTAATACCTAAAATTCTTGCTAGTCGTTTTGTACATGGGCATGCACCTGGAATTTCGTCTTATTCCCACTATTTTTCCTTCTGTCCCTTTATTGCCAGTAATCACCAGTCTGTCTGGTATGTTGTTTTGATCTTCCTCAGGTTTCCATCTGTGTGTTATCAGCAAGTCTTACAAGCATGCTAGTTTTTGTGACAAAATCTGTAATGAAACTCCCCAAACCAAGCCTCATAGGGCTGCAGTCTAGCTCCTTTTTCTTCTCTCAGCCTGATACTTTGCCTTTCAACACTACCCACAGCTGTTTTCAGCCTTTCATAATGTTTTTGTTGCTTCTATTTTTCATGGTTTATCTATTAATATCTCATGCAATAGACTATCATATTGACCTAAGTCCAGACAGATCAGATTGCCAAAAAAGTCAGCAGAGACAGACACATACTCGATTAGGGGTAGTCTGTCCTTAATGAACTGGTATGAATTAACCCCTCTAATAGACACCTCTGTTTATATATTCAGCTTATCAAAAGTTTTTTGGGCTAAGAGAGAACACAATCAGACACAAATTTGAAGGGAAGGAAATGAGATCTGTAATTGTATGTACTGTTTTCTGCTTTTTAAGCACGTGTAATAGACTTCAGCTCTTCTTTACCATCACTGGATAAATATATTAAGAAACCTTGCTAGAATGTGATTCCATGTTCCCATTCTCTTGGTTTTATATGACTGAAGCTCATGTCTCAGTTTCCTAATTTGAATATAAAGACAAAATTACCCTGAGTGCGGTCATTAAAGAAATATTTCAGGCTGGAACATTAATACTGACTGAGTCATTAAGAAATTTTCTCTACTGCCTCATCCTGACCTGTTTTTTGCAAACACGGAGAAGCTTTCAGCACACATACAAACACAAACCTGAAATATATCTGTGCATTACCCCACTTGCCTATGCTTAAGCTTATACCCACGAATCAAGGAACACTCTAATTGCAATCCTGACCACATACCAGAAACATCCGTGCTTTCAAATGTGAAGTATGTGTAATCAAGTTCCAGCTATTTAAATTCAGTTCTAGAAGCAGATGTAGCCAGGCTGTCTTAGTTTATAGAAGGCCAGTAACCAATCAAGATAACTTCACTTACACGTCTCAAAAATATAAAGGAAGTTGACTCACCTAAATGTGTCTTTTTGTGAAGTTTCCTCTTTGGATCAGAGAAGCTTAGATGACTTGAGCAACTTACAGTTATAAACTCTATCTTGAACTTCTTTTACTTTCCGTAATCTGTGAAAAGTTTTAAATTATTTCCGTGTGGCTTTGATTTCATATTATCTGCTACTTGGAAAAAAGAAGACAGGATTTTAAAAACTCCAGCAAAGTTTGCTGTATTGCAGAAACCACTGAACAGAAATATATGTAAACAGAAAAGCTTACCAAAACGTGATGTAATAAAAGTTACTATCTAATCGTTAAAGCAGCTGATATTAAAATAAAGACTGAGACAGGGTAGAAGGATCAAGAAATACCTACCCAATTGCTAGGGTGGTGACAATATATGGGGTGGTAATTTTTTGGCCAATCTTTCAGAGTGGTGACAACATTGCAATTTCCATCTTTCCCTGCAATTTTTTTTCCCCCAGAACTAAGTTCTGAATGTGCTTTAAAAAGCACTTGATTTCTAAAATTTGTTGTTGGGAAAAGGGGCAGGTACCTCAGCAGGACAATTTTATCACTGTTAAAAGTCACGCAAGTTCCTGATCATAGTGGAATGACAGCTGATGGAGTTCAGTTCCCTAAGATTAATTTGTGTATCCATATCAAATAGTGACTTACTGAAGAGTTACCTTGTATCTACTCATTGGGAAGAGGAATCTTTCATACTAAATCCGGTTTAATTATCTCCTTGAGATTCTGGGTTCTGTATAAGTAAATAAATACAGTCACACTATGCTGCATCTTGCACTATATTAAGACATTCCTTAGGCAATTCGGTAAGAAATTTATTAAGAATAAGCCTTATAATAACAATCAAATAGAAAGTTTCCCTTTGGTGAGTTTGATATTCTGCTTTCAAGTACATATTTAAGATGGGATCTATGAAATCTTCAGTATGTACTGAGGTCACTAAATCATGCAAGCTTTATTTTCAAAGCACATGAACGTTTATGATATTCTTGAGCAGTTCAGTTGGTAGAGGCTCAGCAATTCCAAGTGCTCTCTCCATTTAGTCCCTGATATGCTCTACTACAATGAAGCAAACTGCCCTGTTCCCTTACAACAGGGGAGCACAAGTATGTACTGAGTGTTCCAGTCAGAGGCAGTGATGTCGAATCACTAAGTTGCTGATGAGATAAAATGGAAAGATGAAACCACTTTGCATTTCTATTTGTTTTATTTATGTCTTTATACACAGAGTGTAGGCTGATGTTGCATGGGGATCTCTGGAAAGGCTTGCCACACTTTCTGAAAAACTATAAATACTGCCTTTGTGAGCTCATAATATTTCTGTGGAGTAAATCAAGATTATTCATTTTTACCCCAGATTGTGTTATCTAACTCCTACCAAGCCTGGGATTCGAATGCATATCCTTGTTTGGCAGCAAAAAATTCTGTTCTTAGGCTACAGAGCTGGCTCTTTTTAAGCATAGTTTTGAAAATGCAAATCCAGTGAACCATGTTTCCCATGGAATTAAAATAACATGCAATCCTAATTTATTGTGTTCAGTGATTAAATAAATAATTTCTTCCTTACGTATTCAAATTGCCATCCATCAGCCCTTTCAAGATTGAATCTATAGTATGCTTCCAAATAGCTGCAGAAAAGTCTTTCATTAATTATCACACACAGTGTTATTACTGCATGTACACTGCTGGCTGCAAAAATAATTCTTTGTGTTTCTTTGTTGTAACTTATTGCTTCTATCTTGGCATAAAATCTACTCACTTGAGCCTCATGAGTCTAATGAGCACTGCCACCATACACAGAGCTCTCTGTACACACACAGAATCACAGAATCACAAAATAGGCTGAGCTGGAAAGGACCCACAAGGGTCATCAAGTCCAGCTTCTGGCCCTGCGCAGCACCATCCCCAAGAGTCACACCATGTGCCTGAGAGCATTGTCCAAACTCTTCTTGAGCTCTGTCAGGCTTGGTGCTGTGACCACTTCCCTGGGGAGCTGTTCCAATGCCCAATCACCCTCTGGGTGAGGAACCTTTTCATGAGATCCAACCTAAACCTCCCTTGAGGGAGCTTCAGGCCATTCCCTCGGGTCCTGTCAGAGATCACCACAGAGAGAGATCAGTGTCTGCCCCTCCTCTTCCCCTCATGAGGAATTTGTAGTCTGCAATGAGGTCTCTCCTCAGTCTCCTCTTCTCCAGCCTGAACAGACCGACTGACCTCAGCTCCTCCTCATATAGCTTCCCCTCAAGGCCCTTTTTTTTACTTATCTCCATTTCTGGCTCCACCTTGTTTGGCAAAAACGCAATTCTAGGTTAATTAATATCTTTAATAATCATAAGGAAATGTTAGAAATCATTCTTAATTACATGGACTACATAAGGACTACAAAAAACCAGAAAGTGTTTTGAAGGTGTGGTCCTCATGGGCACTCTAGAAGCTTTGATTCCTGAAAATTCAGATGAAATGGTAATTTCTGTTCAGAAATTGTATTTGGGTGCTTTTCATTTTTTTCCCCATGACAAGAAAGAGAAGAAAAATTTGAGGAGCTCTGTGCTGCTCCTTGCTAAAAAATAACAAAAAAAGTGTGAGAATTGCACAAGGAAACAGTTTGGGACACAAAGTGCTGATCTTTCAAGAGGGACACCATTTAGGATATGTAGGTTAGTACAAGTGAAAAAAAAAAAAAATAAACAGGGCAAGCCTTGGCTTGCTAATAGACTTTTCTGGGATTGCCAGAGGGCTGAAATTGGCCAAGTTTCTCTACTCTGCTTGGAGAATGGCAGATGTGGGAGCTTCTGGAAAATGAAAACTTATGTTTCTTAGGGCTTGAGGCCATGGGGATTGCTTACATTGACTGGTAAATTGATTTTGAAGGAAGGACACACTAAAAACAGGATTTGAAAATAAATTCTTTCCTTCTTCTTTCTTCAAATCCACATGAGAAAGAAGTGAAGAGCTTTGAAACTAGGATTTGGTGCCCTACACACACCTATCTGTCCCCTCTGAGTGCAGCCCTCCCTCAGGGATAGGCCTTGTGCCTTTGCCATGCTGCAAGCCCATGGTTCTCTACTCTTACAGTAGGATGAGGGCTATGGTATTTTTGTGTTTGAACTCTGTTCATCCAGAAGATCAACCAGATTACTCTTGCTAATGTTTTTCTGTAAGAGCATATATTGGTTTAGGGGAATGAGGAGTCATTTTAAAGAAAGTGCAGTTTACTCTTACCACAGCATAAAATGACAAACTGTTGGGTTTTTTTTTTTAAATCTAGAATTATAAATGAGTACATGAATGCCTACCTGACTGGAGCTTTTCCCTTCTCTGGGCTAGATGCCAGTTAATTACACAGTCACTTCTAAAGCTTATTCTGCATTTTTATAGCTAAAAGAAGATTTTATTTCCAGGTCTTAGCTGAGATATATGAACTAGTTCAATAATACCCAGAAAACAAAAGTTGCTACCAAAGTAGCAACACTAAATGCATTACATTGATGTTTTTTCTAAAAACCTGCTATCTGGTTGTATCTTTTCCTCCATTCCTACTTGCATTTCAGTCCTTCTACTGAATTAATGTGGCCCATACCTATAGTGAACTGCCTAACAGACACTTCACAGCACACTGATGTATTGCTCTGGGGAAGCTGAAATCTGTCACAGGGGGAGGTGAACTGGAACTGATTTAAATTCCCATTCAATTTCTCAAGAATGCAAGAAAAAGAAAAACAAGGGGAGGTAGGGTGGTAAAGGGACTAAGACTTTAAATAGTATTCTTGACATTTTGAAATAATGATCATTGGCACTAATGCCTAAAAGCTTATAAGCCACTGCCTTATGTGGATTAAAGAAGTAGAAAGGCCAGCTCCCTCTTCGGCAGAGTACTTTGTAGTGCTATCTTGGTTTTGTGGATTAAGATGGATTTCAGTGGGCTTACATTTCCTAACTAGTCTATGACCACCAGTGCCCTGTATGGCTCTCCCAGTGTACACTCTGACCACCTGTGAGGGACAGAAAACACATCTTTCTACTTGTAAGGTGGATCCAGCAATTGCAACTAGAAATATCACTTTTATTGGGCTCTTATCTGCTCGTATCAATTACCATAATGTGGATTAGAAACAGGGAGTAGTGGCAATACGAAGCAAGGTTAGTCCAGAGTTCTTGGCAATGCAGAGGAACAGATATGAACAGATTTGCTTCCTTCAGCACTCTCTCCTCCTTTGCTCTGGCTTTCAAGACACACTTTTCCATGCTGTGAGGTGCATCTGCCTTTTGTGAATTTTGAAAAAGCCCTCAATAGCTTTGGAATACTACCAGTATGGAAGAATGACATCTTTTCTTCAGATCAAACTACTCTGCCAATCAAGGTGTACTTCCAGTGTCAGCCAGGCTGTCTTCCCTCCTAGCAGGCTGTTGTGCAAATACTGGCAGGAACAGAGTCAGCCCCCAGCTTAGCAAGGACAGAGAGCTCCATTCACAACACAAAATTTCTCACCATGTGTGGGAGAGCTGTATAGACACAGGAACTGATCTGACAGGGGTGAGACAGACATCTTTAAAGTGAGAAAATAGCTAATCTGTGACAGAAGGTGATAAGTCTTCATGAAATTATTAACTGTTCTGGGGATTGGGTCCTGAATTGTCAAAGTTAGTCTCTGAAGAGCCTGTGGAGATGTTTGGCACGTGACTGGCCTGGCTGGGAAAGTGGCCTGCCATCTCCTCAAAAGGAAGGCAGTGGGCATTCAGTTGGCAGCAGTCTGATGTGGCTGTGCTCCCAAGGGGAGGCTGCAAACAGCTTTCATGGTGCTGAGGTTTGTATGATCATGTGCTGTGAGCCCAGGTACAGAGCCCAGTGTTGCTCCCGAATATCTGATACTGGGGCTGGTAAACCAAGGTGGGAATCAGTGCAAAAATGAGTAGTAGTAGTTCTGTAGTAGCCATGGCAGAGACCCTGGTTTAGGAAACCCTTTCCTCCTGCCTCCTTGTTCCCATCCTCAGTCACAGCTCCCATTCCATGCCCCAGTTCCCTCTCCCTTCATTTGTGCTGCTAAAATTGCTGTTGAACAAGATGTAAATCTGACCTCTGTACCAGGATGTCTCCTTTTTAAAGTTTTCTGGTCAGCTTTTCCACTTGCCAAATGCACTTACAGACTATTTGCACAAGCTAACTAGTTGAAAAAATGATCTGATTTATATTATTTTCATCCTCTCTTCAGTCCCAGCTATTAGTTCTGTACCTGCCTGAACTTCCTGCTCCTTGATTTATGCCTACTATAAAAAACACTTCATTATCAATCTGGATCATAAAATGGTCAAACAAATGTTATATCCTGCTGGCATCATAGGAGTGGAATAGCAGGAATGACCATTAAGGGAAGTCTAGAGCCTGGAATGATTAAATCTGTACCCAACACAACAGCTTGTGTGACTGCAGTCTGAGAAATAACATAGTCACACCTGAAATGTAAAATTTTTTCTATGAGAGTGTGTAACAGAAGGTGATGCAGGAAATTAGCTGGTCTAGCAGAGACAGCTCTTCACACTGTGAGCAGAAGGAACCAGCAAAAGGGGAGTAACAAGATTTGTTTTTCTTAGCTGTAATGAAAAAACATATTGGTTTTCCTCTGTTCTACCTCAAATTTGTGACAAAGGTTTTGCTGTGAGGTTTGAAATAGAATTCCATAAGCCTTTGATGAGTGAGGCTGTCAGGAATGGCCCTCAGATGTGGATGAAATTCTTGTGACCCAGAGCTGAAAAAGAAGAAATTACCAGAAATGAGTAGATTTCCCTCTCAAGTAAAAGATGGAGAGTCTATAATTCACTTATTAGTGAAATATGAAATATTGAATTTTCTGACTAGAAGTCCGTGGTGGATGTGGACTGTGCTTGCAGTGCATGTTTATAGTTTCAGTTATGCTGTGGTTTAAGGTGCTTGTGCCTGTGTTGGGAAAGACTCAGTCAATTTGGATGGAAGTTATTCACCAGCTTTGATGTACAAGAAATAATTCTCCTGGAATTTACTGCATTTTTAATATAATACTTTGGAACAGGAAAGTTTGTGGTCAATCTGATGTTTAAAAATCAGTATGTAAGGTGTGAAAATCATATTTCTGCAATTGTAGGTTTTTTGGTGGGTGAACAAAGAGATGGGACTTCCTTTAATTCACCTGCAGAGCCTTTGATTTATGAAATGTATTATTTCATATTTCATGATGGACCTTTGACAATTCTTTTCATTATGTTAACGTGACTTTAAAAGAAGCAATTGCCTTTAAACAATTTGGCATGTTAAAACTAAATTTATCTGGAAAAGCTGGGGGAATTTGGAAAATCAAGAGTCTATTGCTTAAAGGTCAGTAAGAACAAACTTACTTAGTTCTGCTTTCTAAAAGGGCTTTCTTAAAGACTTGGTTATAGGAGGCCTAAAATAATAATCTCAAATAAAGAACATCTTCCTCCTCTTCTTTCACTTGGCTTTGGTCAATAACAATGTAGAGAAGAGTTTCAGTTTTTTGACTTTCTGGTGTTTGGAAAAGTTGCTCACTGGCCATGGCCATTACGATGTTTTGATTTTACATACAACTTTTGGTAAACTCCATATTGATAAGCTCTTTTGTGTCACTGATCAATTAAAATAATTTGAGTTTGGTTTGAGTTTTTTTCTTCAGGTTCTAAAGTTTTTATGCTCTTTTTTTGATCCATAGTATGTCTTTACAATGGAGACAGATAGACCATGGCTGGATGAATGAGGGACCTAGAAAGGAATCTTCTGTCAGCATCTTCTTGTATTGAGATTTGTCCCCCATATGCTGCTAATGGCACAGCTGAGGCCGTAGCATTAGGAGAAACTGGATACTCCACAACCTGTCTGAGAAAGTGCACCCTGATCCTGCTACCTAGGAGGAATCCCATAATCTTTAAGGGAAAGTATCTATTTTTTTATATATTCAGTGATCATGTCTCAGAACTTGGATATGAAAGCATAAATAAATTATTTTGTTACTCTGAGCACCACTGGAAGTCTCAGCAAGAATCAGCACAACAAAACCCCAAGTCTCTTGACCCAAAAGAGCAGTCACACTCACTCATCTTTTGTTCTTGGTGGCTACTGCTTGTGACTTGGAATTGGGTTGGATGCCCTGTGGTGCAGCTTTCACAAGGGAGAAAGAACTGTCTCTTTTCTCCTGACATTAGGTTAGTGGGTGAGTTCAGCTGAGGAGGTTGGGCAATCACCCAAATAGGAGAGAGATATAAATATTAGGAAAGCATTCTCATGGGACATCCATAGAATTTAAAATTGGCTGCCTTGATTGGTCTCAGAGCCTGACAGAACTTGGCAGAATCTTTCTATTTTCTCAGGCATTAAATGAGCATGGCTTGGATTATCTCTTTAAATATTTTATTTCCTTTTTGTGAAGTATAGAAATTGGGGAATGACTTTAAAAAAAGAAAAGAAAATTGAAAGTTTGCATCCTTAATCCATATTTATCATAGAAGAAAGGGATAGGAAAGATCTCAAAAGGTCACCTACACCATTTTCCTAGCCCCAGGCAGGATTAATGATACATGAAGTGGAGTTCCCACGCTGTGGCGCACTGCTGATACATGAATCCTTTGAAAGTGGATGTAGTAGTGCTGCATAGAGTTACAACATTCTGGGGCAAATCTTCAGTGCACAGGAAATACTATTTTCTGGAGATCATTTGGAATAGGCTTGCTGAGCCTCCAGCCAAGTGAGGGAGGCCTGACTGAGGCTGTTCAGCCTTGGAGGATAGAGAGAGCAGCTTAGTGCTGGATGCAGCAGGATGAATGCCTGTCTCCTGTTGTTCAGCTGGGCTTTCTGCCTGTGACAGCCTTCCTGACTTGCTTCTCTTAGCTAGAGCTGTAGCTACAGTCCATGGGTTTCTCATCCACTCTGACTAAAATGGTCTGTGTCCATTCTCTGGCACTGAATTCTGGAGTGGATTAGCCCTTGCTCTCATAATTGTACTCAGCCACCCCTCACATTTAAGTGGTCATTTGCAGGACAGCTGCCTATTGACAGCAAAATAGCCCATTCAGACTCCCAAAACATGCACAGGAGAGAGAAAAGCAGATTGTTTGAGAAGCCAAAACATGTTCAGAGACCATTTTAATAACTTAATAGAAAAGATAACTGAGTCCCTGGGCCTGGGTACATTCCCTGTTGCAACTGAGTTTGATGCAATAGATTTAGTCCTCACTCTATAGATGCAGTCCCTCCCTGTGCCTCCTTGAAGACTTCATGCATGATCTCTGCATGCAGTCATCTGGCAACATCCATCCCTGCTCCTGGCTTTTCACTTGAGGAGTAGAACTTTCTCCAGGAGTTTTACACAATCTGGTCTATGCCTTTTTGTCCAGTTTGCCTCAAGGCTCAGAAGACCTGTGCTACAAAGAGATTAATGCAAGCAATTTTTGCAGATGGTGTGATTGAGTGCTGGTCACTTGAATGCTGATAACTTCCTGCTGTGATCTTTAATCTGTTCATAGTGCCTGCTTTGGGAATACCCCTAATCCTATAATCTGCATTTCCCTCAAGGTTGCTAGGGCAAGGACAACATAGGTGAAGTAAAAAAGCATGTTTTTTGGGACACAGGGGTTACCTTTGTTAGTCAAGTGAAGAGGACAGAGCAGCAATTGAGAAAGACAGATTTTGTGGGATGGGATGTGGAATGAGGACTCCATCTGATGAAAGGATGTAGGAGGTGATAGGGTAATAGCAAGTGAAGTGGCTAGACAGCAATTCATATCACCCATTTAGAAGGATGGCCAGGAAAGCAGTCCGTGCAGTACTGGAAATAACATCCAGAGCTGCTAGACAATCAGGGTGCTGATGGCCAGTGTTGATGCAACAATGAAACCTTGGCTTTTGTGTAAAGAAGCAGGCTGTGTTACCAGGCTGCACAGGATGACGTTATGACAGATGCCTTAGAAAATGAAGAAGCTGGCCAAAAAAGACCTTTTGAAAAGTAGGTGTGCTGTGCCTGAAAACCTCACCTCTTCTCAGGAAAATAAGATATCTTACGGACATTCAAGCCCTTTTTTATCTGCTGAAAGAGGCAGATGAGGAACGAGAGACACTTCTAAGACCTTGCTTTGGCCTGACAGAGGCAAATATTTCCCTTGGAAAAAAACCTGAAAGCTGGTAGCTTTCATCCCTGTGAAGAGATTATCCTCAGGGAATCAGTTCACAAAGGCATATTATACCATGCTGATACCTTAGTATGACTATAAGATTGAAGATATAAACCTTAGCTTTTGATAGGGACTATCTTAGTGAGCATTTTGTGAAGAAATACAAGGTAGCCGTGCCCATGACTATTGTCATTCTCTTTTCTTCCATAGTGCAGCGTTGGGTTTCCATACCTGCTGCAGGAGTAGGAAGAGCTATGCCAAGAGACATTGCTCAGCGGCCTGTTAGATACTTTTCCTGTGAGACACGAAACTAACAAAAGCAGAGCTGACTTTGCCTAGTACTTGACCTACCCTGCATTGGTGTCCTTCTGTCTTACAAGGACTTTTTCACTTGCCCTTTCCGTAGTTGCATATCGTGATTTGCCAGAGTGTTTTGGGAACCTGGTCTCCCATTTAGTTTAACGTGGTGGTGTTCAGAAGACAAGTTATCCTCCAAAAGCTGCAGTGTGTCTGCTACTAGAAAACACTGTAATTAATGGATGCCGAAATGTTAACATTGAAATGGAATATAGAATAATTCCCTTTTCTGAATTTCTGAACCACAGCACATTCCGCCATGTTTTATGATGTTCTCAAGGTAGTAAAGTGTTTGTGGGCATATAAAGAGTAGCTCTTTCCTAAACCTCAAATCAGCAGATTTAGAGGAAGAAATCTGCATTTAAGATACTATAATTTTTGAGTGTAAATGTAGAACGTCTATGAGCTTGTGCATGGTCCTTCTAACACTGTCACAAATTGCCAGGGAATTCAGCTGTTCAGAAATGGCATCACAGTGCTAATATTGGCCCACTTCCTGCTTTGCTTCTCTTATATCACTATATGACCTGCAGAGAGCTGTCACTTCCTAGATTCTCAGGCAAATAAATAATGAATATGGCTTCATTTAACAATTGAGACTTTGCATCTACAAGTTAGCTGCTTTTCAGTACCTTCAGAAGAATTGTGTGCTGACTGAAAACCTAGAGAGGGAGGAATAGCTGTATTATATAAGTGTATGGAATGTGAGCGTGTGGTACAGACAAATATATTTAACATAGAAAGTATTGTTATATTAAAATCTGATCCAGACTTTAATGATGGTATTGTAATCTGCCTAGCCCAGGTTGCTGTTAGGGAAGAATGCATTTAAATGTATGCATAAAATTTCATTACTAAAAAAACTTTCTGAAATTTGGTCTGGGACTGTGAAATACGTTCTTGGAGTAACTAAGAATATCATCAACACACCACTGAAACTACCTTTTGCTCCAGACACAAGGAAAATGTTTTTAATGTTTTTGTCTTTCACATAGATTGGTTATATTTCAACAAGAAATGTTAGGAAAACCAATTGAAAATTGGTTATTCCAGAAAGGAAAGTGAATCATTACAAGAAGAAAGTTAATAAACAACTAAATTATGGCTGTAAACCTCTATGATGAACTTCATATCAAAAACACTACCACGTTGCCTTTTTAAAAGAATATTCTGCAGTGTTTCAGGGAAAATTGCAAAATACACCACCTTAACCCAGTTGATTAGAGTCTTTAACTACCAACTGAAAATTAATTTTTATTTTTCTTCCAGCTCTAGGATAGACTCAAGTGGGAATACCATATTATTTATGTTTCAAAAGCCCTCTGTTGCAGAAGTCTGAATAGACTACAAGAGTCTATGAAGGACTTCTCCTCAATGCTTTCTCTCCCTTCTTTCACTAGTTATCCCTTTGGTCACTCTTCATCAGAGATCGGTCATTGAAGAGATAGGAAAAAGGGAGATGGCCTTGGCATTAGTCAGTGATTTAAAGAAATACAGTCACAGGAAGTAGATGCCTGTATTCCACAAAGGGCTCCCAGCCTAAACCCCACATCCTTCAGTCCTTCAGCCTCATGTGGGAAACTGTCTCACCTGTGTGGAGCCACTTGAATACACTGGCACATGTGAAGAAAAAGAAATCAATGGTCTAGAAAGCATTTTCTCTGCTGGAAAATGTGTGATAAGATGCTGCCAAGAGCTCAGCTGCATAAGCACTGGGAGCACAGTCAAGAACATCTGCTGAAAGCACACAAACCTTTTTTGTGCTGGTTGCTTGGCACTTGTGCAGCTGAGCTGCTGCAGAAATCTGAGTATGAGATGTCAGAGGAGAGAATAGGACTGATCTACTTGGTGCTGTGAATGTTACCTTTGCCTCCTGATTATAAGTCTTTAGGTTACTATTAGTTTTGGATTCCTCCTGTCCACTAAAACCCCAACAAACTAGGATTTTAGTGAAAATTTCATTATGAGGGGACTTTCACCTCTGTAAACATGGTCTTGTGTGTTAAGTGTAAACCAGAGTTGAATAGGCAAACCCTGAGCCACAAATCAAAAATACGAGTTTTGTGGATGTTTCTTCATTTATTCCTGTTTTTTGGGGACTGAGGCTCATTATATGCTCAACTACTGTGAAGGTATGGCTTAGAATCTTTAATTAAGAAATTGCTTTGTCCCCTATCCCAACTGAGGGAGCTCTTAACAGTGGTGGCTGAAGTGAAATGTGACCAGACAGTTTGGGAATTGGAGAATACGTAAGCTAAACACTTCATAATGACAGCTGTACATTTCTTCCAGCAAAGTTATGCTATAGACGAGCCAGGCTATACTGGTAGATAGGTGATTTCTGCCACTGAAGGTATATGAAAACCACAGGACTTTTCCAGGTGGAAATCATCCAAGCCCGTCCACAACGGGCTCTCTCTCTCTTACAAAATATTTTTATGCAAAAATTGAGTATGATATACTGTATACATTTAAATATGCATCTTCTTATAGGCTAATTAGGTCTGCTCTATTTCGCAACATCCCTGGGTTCACTAGGAAATGTTTGCCCGCATCTCCTTGAAGACCTGGTTGTCGCTGCTTTAATGACCTCTTCATAGACTCAGAGGAAACATATTCATTTTATGTGTGGGAAATTGAGTTTTCAGCTAGATTTACCCATATTTTAATGTTGGGCAGACCTTCATTTTTCTCACTAGTTTGATCTTTGGAAGCTAGTAAAAAGGAAAAGATTGTGAAAATCTTACCTATTGTTTGCCTCACAGCTATGATATTGGAGTAGTGTATAACACAGATTGCTTTGGAGGTAAGAGTATTTAATTTTTTCGGTTTTTTGTTTGCCAGCATCTTCAGATCTAAGAACTATAGTGTAACATCATATAATTTAGTGCTCTGAGATCAAATAATTGCTTTCCTGCTATTGTGATGGCAATAAGCAGTTTCTTATAATTGCATATATGTCATGTGGAATCAAGGATTTATTGTTTTTCTTTTTGGAGTGAGACTATAACTTTCCAAGATTGACTAATTAAAAGGAAAAAGGAAGATAATGTAGGTGGGACTGAGACGTCCTTGACTTGCCTGAAAAAGGCTTCTGTGTTAAGTTTCTGTGTCAGGAATCAGCCTGTAGATGTCCCCCAACACACATTGTGCCACATCCAGTGCTCACTTCTGTTGAAAGCAGCTATCACATTTATAAATTATGAACAAGCCAAGTTAAAGAGAGACAGAGAGATGAAAAGCTGCTCAGAAATGACTATTCTGTGGGAGGACAGTTGAGGTAATGACAGACTTTAGAATATCTCAGACCAAGAGAAACACTAGCTAAACAAGAGCTGATAAAAAGAAATAGAAATGAGTCTTATAGAAGAGTGAAGACATCAGAAAAATGGAGCCAATAATGACACACTTCACTGTGACTCTAGATATGGAAATGATAAATTTTTCTCTGGCTTAATGAGCCAGAACTGACCTTAGCACTGTAAATACATGATGAAATGAATGCTGTACATCCATGACAGGTTTGTCTTTGACAAAACCAGCGGGTTTGGGGTAGAAAATATAGCTCAGTCCACAATCATCCTGATGAAATGATGAATTCTGTTGACCTTTACCTATGTTTGGCTGATGTGATTAACTGCTGAATAGTGCCTGCATCAGTGGTGGACCTGGCCCTGCTTCCATAACCTACAGTGGAGCTGGATGAACCCTGCATATGGTTTGTAACAATGGGTGGAATCCTAAAGAGTTGTTTGTGTCACCAATTTGCAGCCTGTGGTCTTCAATAAACAGTTGATTTCTCTTCGCAGAAGACTTTGATAAATGGTTTCTACTTGTATCAATATCCATATTCGCATGCAACCAAACACATTTGTCAAAGAATATCCATTTCTCACAATTTATTATTTCCTCTGTTGTCATTTTGGTCATTAATCTTCTGTTTTCAAAACTATCCAGGGAGGACCTGAAAGAATATAGAGTAACTTTTCCCTCAGCACATGTAATGAAGAGTCAAAGCAAACACTGCGTGACTTTTAGCTGGGAAATTTCATAGCACTTAGATTCTACCCTCCTGCTGTTCTAACATAGACCACAGCACAGTGAGTAATGGAAAGTCAGCAGCATCCAGCTTGCAGACGAGCTTTCAGGCCTACCTATGTCCCCAAGGACAGCTCTATAACCAGGCCTTAAAGTCTCCAGTAGCGGACTCTCCCAAGCCTCCCTCCAGGCAAGCTGTTCTGATCTTTGATTATTTCATTTTTTGAGTAATTTCCTTCATCTTCCTTCCTTCTTTTTCTTTTTTTTTTTGGTGGGCATAGCTAATAGCAATGTCTCCAATGAAATAATTATTTCTCTTGTATCAATGATCTACATACTGGAAGACTATTATGTTCCACTCCCTCTCTTCCATCTTCCTTAAGCTTCACAATCCTATTTCTTTCATCCCTTCCTCACTGAAGACTTTTTCAAGATGTTATTTGTCACTTCCCTCCAGAGTCTGTCCAGGTGTCACACATTTTTCAGGAAGGAACAATGTGGTATTACCTCATGATATTTAGCTTGCTGTTGACCAAAACACACATAATTGTTGTAGTAGAACTGTTAGATAATATTTTGATTTGTTTTCCTCATTATTTCTGCCTAAATTGAAATGTTTTGATGACAGACAAATCACAATTACCTATATGCTAACCACAATTTTCAATATTTTTCCATGCACCTTTAAGTACTTTGGTCTTACACAGCCTCTGAGGTTGTTGAATCGATGACATTTTTCTGCATAATGGTGAAAAAAAATCCTTAGAGATAATGAAAATAAGTAAACATGAGTATAAAGGTTTGACTCCATGATGGTCTTTTCCAACCTTAATGTTTCTATGTTTCTGATATTCTTTATTTCAGTAGGATTTTGAACACTGTTAGGGAGGAATCTTAGTTGACTGTTATTCATCTGCTGCTAATCAGAATGCCTTTCCCAAAGTCACACAGTAAGCGTTTTGATGTAACTAATGCAGTACAGAAATGGAGATTGCATTCTGACCAACAGGGAAAAATAATGAAATCCTGGAATAACTATAATACTCACCCAAGAAACATTTAAAATGTGATATAGTAAAGTATTTCTAAAAATCAATTTTTCACGGACAAACTACAGTAAGTTTTCTTCTTCTATACTACTTAATGTATAAAAGACATGTTTAAAAAATTTATTTCTTGTAGGTTTTAAAGGAATTTACAAAAAAAAAAAAAAAATTGACTGAAAGAAGTGTGTATCAGACCATATATCTGTAACACAGTTCTGCAGTAAGCAGGTTTTCATTCCATGGATGATCTAAGGTGAATAAATTTCTGCAAGTATATTGCTTCTGGCTGGTAAGAGGATGTGTAATCGAGCTCTTTCACTTGTAGAGTGAGCCCCAGTCTAAAGGAATGTAAAAAATTGCATCTGAGCTTTCAAGAAACAAGTTGCACACAGGGGACTTGCTGTGAAGGAGCTGTTGAAATGTAAGGTGCTAAGACTTTTATTACAAGGTAACCACATACATGGAGCCTTTAGTATGATTGATTGTGCTTTTGGTTTTTGGGGGTTTTTTGTGGTTTTACTTTCCTCTTCTTTTTTGCCTTTGCAGTGGTGATGTATTTTGCTTTGTTTTCTGACACAAACCTGCAGACAAATTGTAAGGGGCAGGAAAGAGACAACTTGAACTGCTGACTGCTTCAGTGAGACAGAGGGTATGAGGAACATCTCATATTTTATCAAACCTCCAGCGGTCAGATAGAGAGACTGAGGAGAGCAAGTAAGAGTCAGGTCTGGGTAAGCAGTACCATTACTCGGTGAAAATTATGAGTCAAGTGCTAAGCAGTACTTTTCTGTACAGCTACCCCACCAAATAATTTCCTCAAAGCCAGAGCAGGTCTATGAGAGTTGTGTTTGGTTAGGACTGATTACACACATGTTAATCAAGGACACAGAAAAGCTTCACATCACGTTGATGTACCTTAGCAAGCCAGCTTACTCAGTGAAGTCAGAAAAGCTGTGATAATTCCCTGAATTTCATGTTTTCACTGCATCTGTTGTGTTTTCCTGGTGCTCTTTTCCCACACACCCATAGAAAAATTATTCCCAGTGCCATAGTCAAAGATACGTTAATAAATTAAATGAATCCACTTCTTTTGTTGACACTCTAGAGTTTACATTTTTCTTTCTCCTAAGATGGTGGACAAAAAGAAGTAAATTTATCCCTTTTAAAATTTGAAACTATTTTTTAATATGTGTATTTCTCACTATATCTCTCAGTTATTCCTTGCTTCCACTAGTTTGTGTCTTTTGCAGGGTGAGGAGAAGTTGACCTCAGTACTAGAAATTTTCTTTCCACAGTTTTGTCAGGACATGAAGAAGCTAATTTCTTTCTCTGACCCCAGCCATGCACAGAAATAACAGATGTCTCAATATGCTGAGATCAGACACTAAGGGGAGCTGGGGAGGACAGATGTTGCATCAACAGAGCTTTCCTTCTGCTGGATTAATCTGAAGTAAAGGGTTGTTTTCTGACCTTTTTTTCTTCCTAATTTAATCAAATTATATTGAACTAGTTCTCCTGATATCAAGTCTAATTCTTTGCATTTATTTAGGGACTAATCCAGAAAAACATAGATTTAGCTTTAAATGTATACATATTTTTCCATAGGAAATTTCTCTGAGGAAACATCATGTACTTTATTCAGAAAATGAGCCTCTCTCTGTAGAACAAAGTGGGGCCAAATTATCTCCTTTAGACAGATGCTCTTAAATGACATACTTAAAAAATGTAGACTCAATATGGAATCAAAGTATGGTATTAATTTTGACAGAGTAAATAGACCCAAGGATCATAAAGGTGTTAACCTCACCAAGTCATTGTAAAGCAATCACAGGTAGCTCAAACATTAGAGTACAGAGACCCTGGATCACAATGGCTAATTCCCATGATAAATACACACACACAGAGTTTTGATTAGAGGTGCTGTACTGGAGGTAAAAACACAACCAACCAAAACCAAACCTGTGGGGTTTTGAAGATGAAAGGTTAGAAAACAGCCTGATTGTGCAAAGTTAATCTATTTGGGAGTTTTCTGAGAATTTTTTTCATCAGAGATACTGGTCAGGGCCTCTTAATCTGGATTAATTTTAACTATTAGTAGAGAAGAGTAAACTGTTTCTGCGGAAGATTTTTACAAATCACTCTGAAGCAGAGGGTTGATTTCAGTCTTTTGCTCTCTTTGATAAAAAGTACAGAGAAAAAGAGGGAAGAGAGGTTTCGTAGTGGCATGTGGGGTAGTTGGAGTTTACTCCCAGTCCTGGGATCCAAAGCAGCTGTTTATCTGTGGTGGATGGTCAGAACCACTGGGACAACCTCAGCTGTTAAATTGGCAGGTCTGCTTCAATCCCACAGCTGATGCTGTGACCTGGCATGTCCAGCTGGGCTCCCACTGCCTCTCGTGGAATGAACTTCTGGGGCTGCTCTATAGAGTGAGTACAGAGCCATGGAAGCAAAACAAAAATGAGGGAGAGAAAGAGGCTGGGATGGGAAGGGTGGTAGTAGGTGGTATAGGTTGTTGTAAAGAGGGTTGGAAGGAATATAGTGCCAATGCAGTGGCAGGTTGCTGGAGAGAAGAGACTGGAGTACAATCCCCAGTCTCTCCTGAGGTGGATGTTTCTGAGGTGCTGTGGTCCTACACAGGGTCATGTGTCGATTAAGAATATTGCTGTCTGCCATTTCTGGGGATAGACTAGCTGTGCACACTCTGCAGGACTTAGAGAGGACATTCAGAGTGCAGTATGAAACACTTTGATCAACTTGTAAATTCAGAAGCAGAACCAAGGGCTTTTTCAGAAAAGTATAGATCTCTTATCTCGAGTGGGTTTTGCTCTTAAAATCTGCCTTGAAGGTATGAGTTGAATAAATATTTTTTTAAAAATAGTTGAGAATAGTATCCATTAATTGAGAAGTAGTAATTAATGTTGGAAAGTCTGTTACCTGCATGCTCCATGCTTCATCTCTATGAAGATTCAGATGCACAAAAGCTCAATTACGAACAAAGAACATGTTGAATCCTTGCTGAGCAGGAGGATGTGGTTCACATTTCACTTCCCAGTTCTGATTGTTTGGTTACCAGGATCTGCTTCATTCCCACTCAGCTCCAGGATGAGATTTGTGTGCTTGTCATCCTCCTATGTACATTGGTTTCCTTTCAAAAACAACCTGGGGTTGTGGACAGGGAGGAATCTGTGGTATGCTGTGATATCTTCCCAGACAGAGTGTTCCGAGGACCAGGGGTGTGGGTGCACCCATCCTGCATCCTCACCATAGCCAGGGTCTCTGCATAGGGAGCAGCACTGATATCACTACGAAGAGTAGATCTTGGCAGCATCTCCTGGGATGTCAAAAGGAGGGTTTCTATTGTGCTATAGGAAGAATCCATAAAAAAAGAGATAAGAAGTCAACAGCCTGTGATTGTGTAAGACCCCCTTCATCTCCATTTTTCACAATGGTGATCTAAGAGAACGTTATATTAATTAATTTAAATGGTATTGTTCATTATAATAAAATTATACAACTTTGCTGTCTGCTTTCTATAAACATTACACTAGAGATTCTGAGGGGAAGCTGAAATGTAAACAGTACTTTTTTACATAAACATTCACTAAGAGTCTTGATCTTTTTTCCTAAAGACTCCACACCAGCACTTGATTGCAAACCTAAATCAAATTGTTTGAAGACTGGGTTTAACATTTTTCAGTACAGATAAACAACATATTTCAACGTAAACATTGTTACATGACATGTGCAACCTTAGAAATATACCATTTTAATTATTACTGATGACATTGCTTGTTTATCCTTGGTATAACATCATTAATTGAAGTGAAATTACCTTTGATTTTACAGATGTAAATGGGCAAATTTAAATTCTTACTTTCTAATATGTAAACAACTAAATTTCATGTCTCTCTATTATGAACACAGGAGGTGTTATTAAATGCCATTACTGACTTCTTGTCTGGTTCATAAACAAACTGAAAACTTTGCTTATGTGCAAAGTGAGAAGGTATTTTGGGTCTCTCTCTCTCTGAAATGATTATTCCCTCACACAAGAAATAGCTCTCATTTAGTTTAGTTGTTGCCTTAATCTGAGCTATGGTTCTTCTGACTGAGAAGATACTTGTGTATTCTTCATGTCTGGGACCATGCAGCCCTCTGATGATGTAGATGACTCTCACTTCTACGTCTGGAAGAAATGGTATCAACCACATACCGTGTCTTGTGCCTCTCTCCTGCTCCTCTCTCCTAAAGTGGTTTTTCATGACAAGTGTTGCAAAACAGAAGCCAGTGGGAAACGTGCTGCTGAGCAGAGTAACTCTGTGAAGCAGAAAGTTAGAACCAGAGAACAAAAGGTTAGTTTTCCTGTAGAAAAGATAACAGCTTGAACCTCTCTCCCTCTTCTCTCCCCACATTAGAAAAGGGTGCACTAGTGAGGTTAGGTCACCACACACATGTTTTAAATTAGTGGTTTATAAACAAGGAAGTGACAATTATTCGTTATGATTATTTGTCAAATAATCACATCTGTACCTAATTACCATGTATGTGACAGTGTTTGCATTTCTCAGTAAGCTGAATTCAGTGAGAATAGCTTAGATGGTAAATTGTGAGCCCACATTTAATGGGTACAAATATTTTAACACAGTATACATTGTGTTAAAAGTTATAAATAAAAGTGCCATATAACTCTAATCAGTCTCACTCCTTATCTTTCACTTGCAAAGTTTACGAAACACGGCAATAAATCTTACATACTCTCTGTGATGTGGGTTTCTCTCATTCTTAAAGACTTCTTATCAGATAAATTTTAGTCTTATTGTTTTATTACTAAATAGTGTTCTCTCTTTGTTAATACATACATAGCCTCATTATATTCTGGCCAGGTTAACATTTTCAATATTCATCTTATTTATTTATATTTCTTTCTTCTCTCTTTGCATGTAGTTCATTCCCTTAGAAACACAGGCTTTCACCAATGGTTTAATTTCCAAGGTCACAAACTCAGCTTTGGAATACCAGACAAAAGAACATTTCAATGCTCATTTGAATAAAGATAGAGACTACTCTTTGACATTCTTCTCCTTCAGAAATTCTTATCTCGGATTCCATTCAAAAGTGTACTTGGGGAGAGGGAAATTGTGTGTCTTTTCATGAGTGTTTGTTTGCCCCAGAGGTGTTTCTGCTGTCATCTCTTAAAGTGCTTGAGTTTAGGAGTCACTCAGGGTCCAGGAAAACATAACACATGCTTGAATTATTCCAAGGCTTTGGACTGGATTCTTGGAGTATGTGTGATGTTGTCTTGCCTGCTCTGAAAGAATGCTTTCCCAGCTGTGTCAGGGGTTTTAACACCCTGTTATGTCATTCTTCTATGTCTTACAGGGAGCAGGGTAAGATGTGTATCACCATCCTGTTTGTGGTCAAAGAGCATGTCTGTGACAAATACAGACAGACAGGGAGATGGGGTAGGAATCCCTGGCTGGAGGAATGCCTCCGTGGTTTGTGCTTGTCTTACAGCGCTGTGTTTCTGTGTGTGGTCGTGCTTTGGCAGAATCACACCACCTTACATGGTGGGAAGTTTGGGGTGTTTTCTCAGCCCATCCACATACCTTTGCCTGCTTCTAGGATCTTGAAATGAGCTCATTCAAGGGACAACAATTTGGCCTCCTTTTCTTAGACCCCACTGTCTAAACTCTGTCTAGCCCAGGGCTGTGAGCTGTGGCCAAGTGGGCAGCAGTGCATCACAGCAGCTGTGCCCCCCAGCAGGCCCCTGTGCACAGGGCTTCTGCGCAGTTTCTCTTTGGGACAGGCTGGGAGACAGGGGCCTCAAAAGAAAACATTGGGTAATGTAGCAGTGGGAATAGCTACAGGAGGAAAAAAAAGGTTTAGCACAATTCATTGTGTATGTGTGGAATTAGCTACCAGTCACAGAGAGGTGTGATGTACACAACTATAACAGCATTACTTGTGTCACATATTTCCCTGATCCTTTTTAGGTAAGCTGAGGCACCAAGGATGATCCCAATTACTCCAGTGTTCAAGGGAAAAAAAATAACATTTATTCTTTTTGGGAGTTCAGCACTTCGCACAAGTGTTGGTTCTTATCTTCACCTCTGGGAAGTTTTACCTTTAGTCCAAACAGATGAGAGACGCCTGCAGATGTTGTTTCAAGATGTTTATTTCTTCTTATCTCTAACTTGTTCTGAGCTCCGGCTGCACGTCTGATGCCAGCCGAAACCAAGTGGGGACTGCCCAGTCTTGGGCCATCCCTGTCCTTTTTGTACCCTTTCCAAGATCCAACCATTCTTCAAAACGTATTTATTATTTACTCTTTTATACCAGTTAATTTGCACCTATTCTAGACACGTAATTTCTACCTCTTTTTCATTCTACCAATCATTTTATGCCACAACTACTAGAGAAGATGGAGGAGAAGAAGAAGAAGAACAGGGTAACGCCCAAAATCCTCCATCTTAAACCCTTCGTCCTCATATTAAAAATCCTAAAATCTACTTTTTAACCTTGTAAAATACTAAACTACTACTCATTTTTACACTCTCGTGGTTTGCACTGATTCTTGTAATGTTGTTAACTTTTCCCATGGGCTAAGATAGTGTTATTCTGAGCTTTTTACCAGGGTCTGGGACCCTGTTGCCGGGGCTCCCTACCTGAGGCATGTCCTGACCTCCCAAGGCAGCTGGAGGCGTGCCTTGGACTCCAACAATTCTTGATCAACACAGGGTCAAGATCAAGTCTTTCTTTGGCTTCTCAATTACCACATTTCTGGTAGTACTATGCCAGCCTGAAAATTAAAGTTGGAAAATCCTAACCTGGCAGTTGCCACCTAGCTGCTCAGCAAAATAAATTCAAACCCCCTAAGGCTGAAATGAACCTAAACCACTCTTTTTCAGTTTCCTGAGGATGTGCTTTCATGAGTAGGTCATTGCTTTTAGGTTATCATTTCTCTTTGTGTTTCTTTGTGCACACATTGCAACGAAAGAGGGTGAGCTTTGCACTACACTCAGTTCTGTCCAAGGGAGCAGAGAGCTTAAGCATTCCTATTGGACTGTTTTCCCGTGGCAATTTAGATTTAAATTAAGTATCTTCCACCAGGACTTAGACATGGTTCCCAGTGCAAAGCACTTCATAGTCTGGTTTAAGGAACTCCACATTTTGGTCCCAAAAGGTGTTATTGAATAATTTAGATACATGAGAACAGGTGATATGAATCCCGAGACTTGTATGCATGAATTCACTCCTGGTTTGAGCTTAGATGGAAATTATGTGATCTGAATACGTTCACAGCTCAGCAGAAACAGAATCTTCTTTTTCAGAGAGAACAAACTGGTGTTTAAGGTGGAAAAGTTTCACACTAAGAGCAATGGGGAAAGGTGAATTCAGTATCGTAGTATTCATCAGATCTCTTCACAAGATTTGCATGACTCTAATATTTAAAATTAAGACCTCTCATCTGTTAGGGAGAAGGAAAAATACATTGCCTACTCTTGTTTCTTTGAATACACACACAGAATATAGTCACTTAGGTGGCAGATGGTGTTAATCACCTGACTGACACCTGAAGACAGAACTACAGAGGGAAGGTAAAACAACGTTATTATGATGGAATTCAATCTGAGCAGCTGCTTGTACTGTCTTGTTGACTATATTTAAATGTCACAATTTTTGGAAATGATAGATGAATTTTATTCAATAACTGAGTTACAGCAAATATACGAAATTCTACTACTTTCCATCTTGTCACATATGAAAGAATTAATCACAAAGTCAAAATTTATTAGATACACAGATTTAAAATATTGTGAATGAATTAAAACAAATTGCTTCATATAAGTAAATATATAATGTCATAAGACACTAGTTTCTCAAAGGTGAAATTAATTTGAGTCAAATAATCCAAAAGAAAATTTAAACAGAAAATTGTGATTCATATCTGAAAATGCTGAAGAAAACTTTACGGAATTCCTTGGAAACTAAAGTCTGGAAAAAAATCCCGTGCTGATCAAAAAATCCAAATCATAAGCATAACAACTTGGTGTAGACAAGAAATTGAATAATCTAAGTTTAATTATATAGCAATGGCTATAAAAGAAGAGATAGGAATTGGAGTTAATGATTCTTAGTGAAACCTGAATATCTTTGTGATACCTGAATTGAAAAATAAAGCATATTTTTGAAATTAGATGAAAAAACTGAAAGGAAAATTTTTAGCCCAGCTAAGTAAAGTAGAAATCTACAGAATTTTCATTCAGTCTTAGAAACAAGGAAAACTACAATACTAATATTGGATTGAATAATAATCCAGGAAATTTGAAAGTGTTATTTGTATTATTATTTGTCTTTAGGATAAAAAAATAGGATTGCATTACATAATGATATGCATGTGCTTTCCACTGGAATCTTAGCCAGATGTTAGAAGGTAATTACTAAATTTTAGGTATTTTTAAATTACTGGCTCTGATAAACTGTCCAAGAGATTTAAAAACTATGGCTTAGGAGCTGTCTCATTTATTTTTAGTAAACCAAGGAAAACTGAAAAAAATCCAAACCAAGCTAATGTCAAGCCAAAATTGAGATATGAAAAAACCTGAATAATTCATAGACCTGTCATCATAACTTTGATAAATGATGGCATGCTAATCAATTAATAAAAAATCAAGGGGGAGTCAGTAAAATTAACAATAGTCAGCATGGGCTTGTAGAACTAGTCATACTAACATTACATAGTCCCTTTGGTCCACAGACAGAATATTAATGACACAATATATTGAATGTGCTATTAAATACTCGAATTATTATACCATCGTGGCTTCATTTAGAAAATCAGAGTGTTACCAATTATATTTCAAATTAATTAAACCCTGTGTGTATGTGAATGTGAATTGGGGTTTATTACTGGCATAGAAGAGGAACTGGTGTTAAAATGTGGGTTTTTGAAGGTTTTGTGGTCCTGGGCTTAAAAAAATTTTCATAAATGAAGAAACATAGAGTCATCACTGATTTTAGTTATATATAATTCCATGTTTAGGTGAGAGATAAAGCAGCTGACTGAAGTAATATGAATCACCCTACAGCTGAAAGACAGCCTATGGAATGCAAATCAATTCATGGCAAAATGAGAAATTTGTACTCACTGGAACTAAAAAAGTCAGTCATAGTTACGATAATATTGATGACCTTTTGGAATAACAAAGACTAAAGTGACTTGATCACGGTGGATACGCACAGTCAGTTCACTGTAAATTTTTGAAGATTTTCCTTGACTGAAGATGTTAATATGATCTTTGTCTTTTCTATAAAGTTAAATAGTAAGAAGGAGTAGGTACATGATGTACAATTTAGTATTTTGTGCCCCTACAATTCTCAAAGATATCCAGATTTAGTATATGTAATTTATTTAATTTAAGAAAAATATTGAAATATTACATGAGGTTCCAAAAAAATTCAGAGAATAATTAATTGTTTGAAAATTATACTTTACAACAAAGGATTGATAAATAGCCTGTTTATCAAGGAGAAGATTACAGGCTGATTGAGTACTGTTTCTATGTATTCTATAAGAAGAGCTCTATTTCACAGGTGGATGGTTGTAGTGTAACAGAAAAATATAAAATCAAAAGGATGGGAGTCATTAGTAGAAAAATTCACTTTAAAATAAAATATCAATACTTACTCATGAGTAATATGAAAAACTGAGTATATATAAGTACGTATAAGAACAATATGCGAAAGTAATGTGATATATGCAAGTAATATAGTAATGGTATGTAAATAATGTGATAAAAGAAAAGTTGAGGAAAACCAGGAAATTCTCAAATTCTGTCTCTGGAAATTTTAAAATCATACTTTTACATCAGCAAGTTTCCATTACAATACACCTTCATGAAGGCACGTGGCTGTAGCCCGTTTTTCACAGGCATGGTAGCCTATGTTTGCATCTCTGACTTGGTGAAGGCAAGGCCTTGGTGAAGCTAACCAAACCAGAAAAGCAGCTGTCTTCTCTCGTGACAGAACCAGACTTTCTGGCTGAATGCTACTGATGCTCATTAAAAAAGCTATGAGGCTCTTCAGTGGTAACACACAACTCTAAAATGCCTGCTAGGATTCCTCTTTAAATACATTCTTATTCTTATGAGTTGGACTTCAACTGCAGCTTCTCTAAGGTGAAAACTTCTAACTTTTAGCTGCATTACAATTCCAATTACAAGTTCACCATAAAGATAAGGCCTTAAAACTGAAATTGTTTATTATGCAACCTTGTTTTCTTCATGTTTATGCAACCTTGCCCTGTTACTGTGGTTTGAGCATATTTGCTCTAGACACGGTTTCTGATGTGTCTTAGTTTTTCCTCCGTGTGCCATATATTTGGTCTGATGACACAAAGGGCACAAGATATAGTTTCTGAAAGACCTCTTGAGTGTTTTAAAACTTTCACTTTGGTACAGTGGTTGTCATTACAAAATGGTACCTAATATATCATTCACTCCCTATTCTTCTAACAGAAAATATCTATGTATATATTGGCAGATGGCGAATTGTTAATTGCTCCCAATAGCACTTACTTCATATAGTGCAATTTTAGGGCCAAAATTTGCCCTTAGATCAACTTGTCTTCAGTGCTTTGGAGCCTGTAGTTGGCTTCTAACACCAACACACTCTTTCAAAGTTAAATGCCATGCCTGTCTTTGGAGCTCTCTTCTAATCTTGGCAGATAAAAAGTTATGCTCTGTCTTGGTACATGTGTGCACCAGTAGTTTCAGGAATCATAAGTAGTCAAGATCCTAACTTCAACAATTCAGTTCTGAAAGGTAAGTGGGATTAAGAAATTTTCAAGAGACAGAGATCCAGAATGACCTTTTTCAAAGGAGAGTTCATTTAAAACCTCAAAAACTCAGCAAAAAAAAAGGCAACTGAGAAGATTTATTACTAGAGATAAAGTAAAAGCAGAAGTAGTGAGAAGGTGGTGAGTACTTACTAGACCTCATAGTAGAATAATGAAGAAGTGTAATCAAGAATCAAGTTTAAGAACAAACTGAAGACACAGCTGTTCACAGCTTTCTACTTAATTTGTGGAGCTCATTGCCATGAGGTGTGCAGGATGCCAGGAGTATAAATGGTTCAAAAAGCTATTAGGTACAATCATGAGTAAGTTCATGGAGCGTCACGAAATGTGAATGAAAGGCTGCAGTCTCTGGCTCAGGGTTTCCCTAAATCACAAATTGCCAGCATCTGGAAGGATTTGCCATGGGGACTATCATGTTATACTCATCCAATTTTTATTCCTTTTCTCTGAAACAACTGCTACTGGCAGTGTCAGAGACAGAATCTTGGACTAGAAGAATCTTTAGTCCAACCCACCATAGCCATGCTTACGGGAGCTCAAGTGGGGCTTCTATTCTAAGAAACAGAACTTTTTCTAAAAAACCAGTTCCCAGACTGTACTTTATTGCACCTCAGACACCCCATGCTAAACAGTAAAAGATCATTCACTCTTTCAAGACACCTAAAAAAAGGTCAAGAGTAGTTCAAGTAAGAGCCTTATCTTGGACTTATTTCTCTTTTATCAATTCTGATTAAATCATTAGTAGTTCTTCTAAAGTAAAAGTTTTTGTAATATTATATCACATAAAGTCTGTCTTCATGTTGGATTTGTGTTGCCACTATTGATTTATGTGCTTTTAATATATTAGTTTTAAATTTTCTGGAATGTTGATCAAGTCTTTAATGTAGCTTGAAATGTGTTCTTTCAATGTTTTTCAATCAATTTCAAATCATTTAATGATTTAATAATTTTATCCATCATGAAATCATAACATTTACTTTAGGAGTTGTCTTGACTAGGTATACTTCTGTATTTTAGGTGGGAAAAGTACAACTCAATACTTATGACATTTAAAAGTATTTTTTTTAAGTCACAAGTTCCAAAATTAATTACTTAGTCTCAAAATAAAGCTAAGTGCCCTGTAAAGGCTGCTGTTTTCATTTCTGTTGGTACAGGTTTGCAGTATATTCCCATTCATGAAAATGAAACACTTTATTTCTCTGTAATGCAGCACATACTTTTCCAGTGAAACTTACTCATGTTGTTAACAATCCCTCTTCAGTACTCCATGGGGTAGCAAATGTGTGCACACATGCACACATTTAGTGGACAGTATATACATTACTTCTGGCTATAAATAAAACTAACAAAAAAGGTTCAACTAAGCACAAAAGAAAATAAAGAAAATAGAAGTGATATGGATGATCAAGATGTTAATGCCCAGGATTTCCTGGAACAACAGAGGGCAATTTCCACATAAGAGTGGGGCAAACAAAATCAGCTATAGGTTTGTGCTGGGGCTGAGATGCAGCTAAATTTCTCCACAGCAGCTCTCACAGTGCTGTGCTTTGCATTGGTAATGAGGAAGGCATTTGGGTGGTGCTGAGCAGTGCTGACACAGCACCAAGGCCCTCTCCCCAAAATCCCCACCTCACCAGCAGGCTGGGGTTGGGCAAAATCTTTAGAGAATTCTCAGCAACAGAAGCTGGGAAAAAGAGAAGGAAGCGGGAACATTCCTTATTTACAACTTATCTTCCTGAGGAACCTCTTTGTATACTGACGCTTCCCAGGAATGGGTTGGACATGGCTTGCTGATGGGAAGAAGAGAATAAAATCTTTTGTTTCTCTCTGCTTCTGTGTGTGTGACCTGTACTTTTTCTTTATTAAAATGCCATATTCTCGATCCCCCAGATTTTCCCACCTTACTTTCTCCTCACCCTGTCCTGCTTAGAAGGAGCTTGAAGGGCAGCTCAGTGGGCACCCGACATCTAGCCAAGGTCAACTCACCACAAAGTCACTCTGATAAAAGATTTGACAGATTTCCACATTGCATCTTAAGCCATGCTACCACTAGTAAAAAGCAGCAGAAAAATTGTCCTGCCTCTGCCTAGAAGCCCACACCGGAGAATAAATTTTACTTCACATTCCAGCTAAAATTATTCTTTTTAAACACAAACAATGGGAAATGTCCTTTTATTTCATTAGATCTCATTTTCTATTATTCCATTTATTCCATTTCTATTCTATTCTATTCTATTCTATTCTATTCTATTCTATTCTATTCTATTCTATTCTATTCTATTCTATTCTATTCTATTCTATTCTATTCTATTCTATTCTATTCTATTCTATTCTATTCTATTCTATTCTATTCTATTCTATTCTATTCTATTCTATTCTATTCTATTCTGTTCTTCCATTTGGTCTAAATTGCTACATAGAAAATACTATTACTTTTTTTTTTTTTTTTAATTCTTCTTGGCCTAATCAGAGGCCTTGAAGTGTGAGTATTGGCTGTTTACGTCTGCAAAGCAGTCTGGGAAAGGTGAGAATTACGCTTTTGCTGGTCTGCTACCACAATGAAACAAAAGGCCCTTCCCCACTCTGTGTTCCTTGTACTAGCAAACACCATGGACAACTCTCCAAGCTGCAGTAACAGTGAACTTCTTATTGTATAAATATTTTCCTCACAATTTAAATAGGTTGGAAGAAGGAAAGAAAAAAAATATTAAATGCCAGATTATTTTATGAAGAACAATATATTTTATGCCTGACTTAGCCAAAACCAAGGATGAGAAAATAGCCCAAAAGAGAAAAATGAGACAGTCAAAGATGGTGCTATGCTTCTGTGTGTCAGCTGTAGGAAAATGTTAACAAACTTACTGTGTATTTTTTTATCAATTAGCTGCTGTCTTATTCAGCTACATAGATATCGGTAAAAGCTTACCAGCCTATTATCCGGCTGCCACTTCTGCTTTGCTTTTCTTATCCCTGAAGTTACCATGTGTATTAGTTTGTCTTTCAACTTTGCTAGAAAATCATTAACATGCACATCTGTAGAATGAAACAAGGCTGAAGCACAGGTACCAGCAAGAGAAACTGAATCCAAATACCATCTTCACTGTCAAGGTTAAGCATTTTTCTCTAGTTCTATACCCATGTGAGATTTCAGCCTTCAAAACCAACCAAATAGGGAAAATATAGAGACTGTACACTTACCTGGACAAAATGCCACCATCTCCATCACCTTCAAGTTGACTACATTTAAGACTGCTTATGTCTTTAATTTTAAAACATTTATTTTTCATTTGTTCCCCGTACTGATCCAGTTAGTTTGGCATGGAGTGCCATATTAAAACATCTGGGATCCATCAAATGTGTTCTTTTTAACACAGGTTCAGTGTGATCAATCCCAGATGCTCAGCAACTAAGGTTACATATAAATTATTCATAGGTTTTGGCCAAAATCAGATTCATCTCCCCATACCTTAAAAGCAGAAGTTCTTTAAATAGATATGAATTAGATTTAAATAATTTACTAAAAGCAAACCCAAAAACAAAAGCAAAAAGAGGAAGAAAGGAAAGAAGCAAAAATTGCAAGTGAACCGCATTTAAAATATATTTGAGTTAGCTTAGTTTATGTGCCACTTTGGGCTGGATTTTCAGTGTTATCAGTCATTAAAGATTTCAGTAAGCCTTCTTGTCATAAGTTCCTTCTTTCAGTCACATACATTTTGAGCCACCAAGGACAGCTAATTCAAACTGAAATCTTTCAAGGAGATCTGGACCAGTTCAGTTCAACTCTTCCCGAGAGGCTGAGGGGGACCGAGATAATAGTTTTCCCATGAGAAAAATATCCTAGAGAACAGTTGTTAAAAATTCTCTTAAACCAAATGCAGTGAAATAGGACCTTGAGGTTAGGTGGAGAAGAGAGGGAATACAAGGAGCCCTGCAAGTCCTTTTTCCATTGCTGTGTAGTTTTAGCCCGACTTTAAGATACTCGGTTACTACTGCTTGATGAGCTTTTTTGATCTCCCCCTTATTACATGCATGCTTGGCAGTGCCCAAGAAGTGTCAGTGTCATGTGTTGGCTGGTGCTAATGAACACAGAACTGTAGTGGGAAGGTTCCAATTTCCAGACATTTTAGTAGACATTTGATTGAGTTTTGTTTATCCCTGTGATAAAGCTGACATTTGCAAAAATGTAGGACATGCAGTGTGTATCTGGTGTAGATTCTACTTTCCTGCTTAAAATCAGATCTTGTTCATTAAGGATATTCTGAGCTGAAGAAAGCACCAAAAGAAAAACAAATAGCAAACTTATCCAAAGTAGATTTCCTCTCTTCATGAATGCAACATTTTTAAAAGTTATTATCGAGTGAATTTCCAAGGTCAGAACTAGAAAAAAGCATTCCCTTAATCCAAAGGTGGTTCTGATTTTATAATGGTATCACTGTCTCATTTCTAGTCTTGTTAAACCTGTCACTGATTCAACAGCCTATATCACAATTTTCTCAATTGGAAAAAGGTATTGACACTCAGGGGTAAAACCAGATTCTTTCTATGGGACTTCAGGGTGCATTCTTTTTTTGGGTCTAATTTACAATAATGATTTCTTTTCATTTAATACTTACGAGTCTTCTTTAAAATGGTGTTCAGAAGGACAAAAGGCAATTAATAATAAAAACTCAGGAAAGTCTCACAATTGGGCTACCATTATTGAAATAGCTTTTGATGGTGAAAGAAAATTGCCTTCTCTTCAGAAAGGTTTATATTATGGCAAAGCATGACAGAAAGAAACTGCTTTGTCATTGCTTATTTATGCTGTAATATTGTCTAGGAGCTTGACCATTCAGCAGAAACCCAATTTTTAAACCTTTACAAACCCCTTAATGACACTTCTCTGAAGGAGACCAAGGAAGTAAACTTTGTAAGTCTATTATCAAATAAGATGTGGCTTATTCAAAACTTCTAAGCAAATCAAAGTACACGTTTGTGAGCTTATTCTCTATAATTATACAAAATTTTTCCTCTAATGATTTTGCTGGGGGTGGGGAGAAAAAAGCAATATATTTGCTGCTAAACAATCCTGACTTCTAGTTTGTAAAAAAATTATTTCTTACCTTCTCTTTAGACATGGCTCATCTGCCTGGCCTCAGCTGTCTAGCACTGAACCAAAACAGAATGTGTCATCTACATTGGAAATTAACTTTTTTACGACAGAGAATGCTCCTACGATGGGAAAAGGTGGACTGTTTTCTCAGACTTTCAGATTCCCAGTGTAGCCAAGAAGTGTAAAACCACTTCATTTATAAGAGGATTACAAAACTTTTTTTTCAAAGCTCTCCATCCTAAAACTGAGCTTGGAAGGTGTGGGGGAAGAGGCTGCTGAGATCAGGCAAGGCAGAGTTTCACATGTCAGTAGGTTTTAATAAAAAGCAAGAGGTTTTCTGTTCATCCAGAAACAAAAAATAAATGTCAATTTATAATTTATTCCTCCCACCATCAAATACTAATATATTTTTAATGTAAAATACAACAACTTGGTTGCTTAACACAATATTGAAAATCAAGGACAAGTGATCTCAGGTAAAAGGGGAGATTGGGACATGAAACGATGAAAAAAGAGAAATATTAAGGATTGATAACAAAGAGCTTGGGGACGGGAAAACAGGCAAGTAATAAAAAGCGTGATAAAGGGGGAAAAATTGTAAAGAAAGAGTTCAATTAAGTTGTTTTTTGTCTGTGATGTCAAACACTTTTCAGTTATTTGAAGGTTTTGGAAAAATAAGGGAGGGAAAACTAATGAATGACAAGACAGAGCCAATTAATTTTGAATCTGAGCATCTCTATAGCACATTTTATCACATCAAATCTTACCCTCTTAATTCTGACAAATACTGTAAAAAATGATACATATAGAAGAGAAAGAGAGGGAAATATAGCAGGAAAAAAGAAGAAATAGATACTGTTTTGAATCTTCAAGTCTAAACTTCCTTCCTTTTAGCAACTTTGATTAACTGGATCTTCAATAAGAAAGTAAAGAGGCAACCAAATAACCTATTTAGTTCATGAACAGTTGGATCTTATCATCAAAGTTCTCTATTAGGCTCAGTGTCCCTAAACTGCAGCTGCTTCTCATTAGTGTAAGAAGGATAAGAATGAAATGTATGAGAAAATGAATAGGCAGTCTTCTACATTTAGAAAATGAAACTTTTTCCTCTCTGATGAGTCATTTAGATATTTAAAAAAAATTATCACAGGAATTTTTGCAATTAAATAACTTAGCAAAATTTAAAAATAACTTTTTCGCATACAGTATAACTCTAAGTAGATAACTGAGTTTGTTAGAGAAATATGTACAGCAAGACTGCAGAGTGAGTTGCATACAGTATGCAAGTCTTTCCCTGCCGCTGACCTCTGGAGCCCTTCCCTTAAGGAGCTAATACTCGGAGAGGGAATAATGGGTAACCGGTCTGCTTAAGTCTGACAATTCCTAGGTTACCTATACATTCTAATGCAAACATCTCTTGAACTCTGCATCCTAGAATGTATCAGACCATAAAGATTCAGTAACCAGATAAAGTTGGCAGCCGCATTTCTTCAGGCTTCATACATCAAAGACAGGGACAACATTTTGAGTTAATGTCTGCTGAATAGAACATTTTGAATCTCCAGCTGAAAATAAATGTTTTGTGTCACAAGTCTGTATCTAATCTGTCCTAAGCCTTTTGGCGGTCACTAAGCCACTTTTCACAGAAGAGAGGATGAATATGAAATAAATAACATATACCAGCATGAAAAACAATTACCAAGAGGCTGATTTTTCTTCCGTTTGCACTGGTGAAAAATTCATGCTTTATCTCAGAGAGGTCTTTTTAATCTGAGTACAGACATACACAGGCAAAAGAAACTGCATCTCCTTTCTGTTGTAAACCCAGTTCCCAGAGTCCAGCTTGCTCTTATCTACCTGTGAGCATAAAGCCCGCAGACAACAGACACAGATAACATTTTGCCTAAATCTGTCTGTGTCTGAGCTGAAATTTGCTTGAAGTTAGTTTACCAATATTTTTTTTTTAATGCAGAGAAAAATACTACCATGTAGTTTAGACTCAACTTTTTTCAGATGGAATGAATCAAACCTTGAAGATACCTAAGATGGAAGAATCACAAATCAAGCACATAGATGGAAAAGCTAGAATGCTGCCAGGGTCATTCTCTTCATAGTCTATCAGCTACTCAGTCAGGAGTTTCCAATGTCACAGTGAAAGCCATGTCACTGCAGAATGCAGAAAAGTGGGGAAAGATAGAGGATTGAGAAGAGCAATGCTTTTCAATATGAGCTTCAACTGATCTAATTTTGAAGTGGGATCTGACCTCACAATGGGCTACGACTGCTGAGAGAGCTGGTGGGTCCCATAGCAAGGCCCCTCACAATCATCTGTGAGTGGCAAGCAGAATTGGTGCCTGAGGACTGGAAGAAAGCAAATGCTATCCCGGTCTCCAAAAAAGGGTAAGAAGGAGAAACCAGTGAGCTAGTGGCCGGTCAGTCTCACCTCAGTCCCTGGAAAGGTGATGGAATGCCTCATTCTGGAGGCCATCTCTGTCTATATGGATGACAAGAAGGTGATCAGAAGTAGTCAGCAGAGATTTACTAGACGCTTGACCAACCCGATGCCTTCAGCAATGAAACAACTACTTGAGTGAATGAAAGGAGAGCCGTCAGTATTGTCTACCTCGACTTTAGCAAAGCTTTCAATAGTGTCACATCATCCTCACAGGCAAACTTGCAAAGTGGGGGTTAGATGAGTAAACAGTGAGATGGATTGAGAACTGGCTGAACAACAGATCCCAGAGGGTTTTTGTCAGTGGCATGCCATGCAGTTGGAGGCCTGTCAGTAGTGGTGTCCCTGGAGGTACAATAGGGGGCCCTGTATTGTTTAACTTATTCACTCATGACTTGGATGAAGGGACAGATGCCTCCTCAGCAAATTCACTGATGGTACAAAGCTGGGAGGAGTGGCTGATACCCCAGAGAGCTGTGAGCCTCCCTCAGAAGGACCTTGACAGGCTGGAGAGGTGGGCAGAGAACAATCTGAAACTCAACAAAGGCAGGTGCAGGGTCCTGCACCTGGGGAGGAACAACCCCAAGGACCAGTACAGGCTGGGGGCTGACCTGATGGGAAGCAGCTCTGCAGAGAAGGACCTGGGGGTCCCAATGGACAACAAAGTGTCCACGAGACAGAAGTATGACCAAGAAGGCCAGTGGTGTCCTGGGTTGCATTAGGAAGAACATTGCAAGCAGGTTGAGGGCGGTGATCCTGCCCCTCTACTCAGCCCTGGTGAGGCACATCTGGAGTGCTGTGTCCAGTTCTGGGCTACTCAGAGAGACATGGAATTCGTGGAGCAGGTCCAGAGGCAGGTGACTAAAATGATTAAAGGACTGGAGCATCTCTCTTATGAGGATAGAGAGGGAAGAGTGAGATCTGTTCAGCCTTAGAAGAAGCAACTGAAAGGGGTCCTTGTCACTGTCTATTAGTATCTGAGGGGACGTTGTCAAGAGGGTGGAGCCAGGCTCTTCTGAGTGGTGCCAAGAAACAGGACAAGAGACAATGGGCAGGAATTAACACACAGGAAGTTCCACCTGAACATGAGGAAGAATTTCTTTACTGTGAAGTGACCATGCACTGGAACAGATTGTTCCGAAAGCTCATGGAGTCTCTCTCACTGCAGATATTCAAGAACCTTCTAGACACAATTCTGTGTAATGTGCTCTGGGATGACCCTACTTGAGCTGCAAGGCTGGACCACAGGACTCACTGTGGTCCCTTCCAACCATACCTTCTGTGATTCTGTGATCTGGGGCAGCAGATTGGTCAAGATAATTTCCAGATGATTCCTCTTGTTTGGTTCATTCTGTACTTCTGCCATATTACTGTTCAGATTTAAAAATCATGAGGAATACAGGACTGGACCATAGTTTCAGTTTTTCATAACACAATATATCTCAGACTACTGTAACAAGTATGTAGAAAATAACTTCAACAGTACTTTCAACAATGATAGAAACATTACAGTCCTAATTTTTTTTTTTTTTTAATTGAAGCTATCAGTGAAATATAGAAAAGAGCTGTCTGAGGCTATATGATCATCAGAACTCGGCTGGCTGTAAAAAAGAAATTATTGAAAGTCAAAACAAATTGAAATAAGGAAAGTGTGTTACTAAAAGGATTGAAATTTCAAGTAAATGTAAAAGAGTGTATTTAAATTCATATACTTTTACTCCCATAAAAATGTTTGAGTGTTGAAAACTGGTATTGTTTATCTCTGTAAAATGTAAAAGCCTTTTCTTCTGCAAAGAAGGTCAGTCAAGCAAAACTTTAATTGTAGTTGATCTCTGGTGGAGAGAACCTGATAAAACATACTTGGAACCATGCAGACAGGACTTCTGAGAAAGGAGTTCACTGACAAACACTCACCATATTTGCTACATTAAGTAGTACTCATAAAAGAAGTTAATCTTGTAAAGCTTGGAAAGTCAGAATGATAGCATGATTCAGTGCAATAACTTCAGGAGCAAGCAGGAAACGGATCCCATCTCTCATGAGCTACAGTGGCTGACACAAAAAAGAGAAACATATTTCCTCTTCTTTCAAATATCTGCAGTTAATAAGCAAGCAATAGGATTGTTGTCATACTGCTTTTGGCCATCTAGAAATCTCATGCCAGTCACAGACTGATGGGATAGAGACATTTTATCAAATTGGTGGAGAAAACTGATATTTCTAGGTACATAAATACTGGTGAGTATGTCCTGTCTTAGCTGCCTTAGTAAAGTGTCTAAAGCTGTCTGGGATGAGTCTGGGAAAAGGAAGCTGCATTTGAACTTCAGGAAATGGACTTAATTGTAGGATCCCAAACCCATTATTACCACAGTAGCTGCAGATAAAACTGGAATTATTCTCTCTTATTTGCAGTTCAATCATGCCATTTGAATTCCGGCATCTTACATCCCATGCGAGTCTTTGCTTATAGTTGCAGCAGGGATACAGAGGTTATAGCAGGTTTACCAATTCACAGATACTTAAAATATCTAGATTCTGGTGTATTCCTAAAAGACGTATGCATGTTTTCACTATATTTAGTGAGTCCCTTAGAAATGACATACGAACACTCAAAGATTAATAATCTTTGTGTAAAAAATCACGATATTACAGTCATACTGAGAAATGAGTAATTGTGTGAAATTATTCAAAATTTAAGCTAAAAATATATGCTAAAAGTATTTATGGTGAGTGGAGCGCATAACTCCCTTGGTTCACGGAATTACTGTCTCAGAACGAAAACTAAGTTGATTTTTCTATCACATTTCTTTCTAAAACCTACAGTAATAGATCATTTTAGAAAAGCTAAGGTTATCATAGTTGAGACAATTACACCTCATTTTTACTATAACTTTAATATATCTATGTTTTACTTTTCTATGACCACATTTCTGAATATTTAGTGTTTCAGTAAACAAATGAGACCACTCAATCATCAAGTGACTGAGATCAAGGCTGATAGCTTTATACAGAGAAATGGACTTATCTCTGTTGCTATCCTGAAGACAACATTGCTAAGGAAATAAAATTGATAACAAAATAGATTGCTTAACCTTTTCTCCCACAGCCTTTCCAGTTCACAGAAATAACATGCTGATCTTTCTATACACATGACTGATGCGCTGCATGGGTCTCTTCTGACTCAGTCCACATTGGAGACTACTGTGTTTTCTTCTGTCTATAACTCTAGCATCTAGTGATGAAAAGTTTGCCCTGGTATTTGGATTCACACAACTCAGAAGTATTCTACAAGATGGGAAGGGATGGCATCTCTGAGGAATGAAATAGCAGCCAGCAACCTGTGGATTCCTCTTGGCTCTGGTCTGGGTGCAGGCATCTTGGCAGGGGCTCTTGAAATACAAAGAGTGAATTTTTAACTTAACAGGAGCTGCGGTGTGATCAGCAGGGTTATCTTAAACTGGGTCAGACCAAGGCAGTAAAACAGATTAGGGCTTCTTTTCCTCATTCTGAAGCTGTCAGTAGAAGGGTTCGTGAAGACAAATAAATCATGATTGCTTTAGGTGGGCCATGATTTCTGGAAAGGGAGGCTGAACAAGTCTCCTTTTGATGAATGCAGCATACACTGTGCTTTAAGGTGACCAGCAGTGTTCCTGGTGAAAGGACAAAGTAAATTATGATGCAGTCCAGTGAATTAAAGTCATGCCACAGCTATATGCTGCCACTCACCAGGGCACTGACTTTAAGCAATGCTTCATTTCCCGTGCTCTAGGCTGAGCTGAGATCACATGGCTTTAGTTCTTGGATTGCTTCAGCACTGATTTTAGTTCTGTTGTTATTCTGCCAGCAGGAGTAAATAACGAGACAAAAAGATGCCAAGTAGCTGAAAGACAAGTTCAGCTGTGCTATGAGAAGTCAGGGAGCAGAGAAGATAAGGTGTAATTTGTTTTGTTAATACACGGACTCATTCAACTTGCCCCTGAGTACTCTTTCATGATAATGAATCAAAATCCTCCACATTTGGACATGAGGAACCTATTTTTGTGTCAGTGTCACTAAATAATCTAGAGAACTCAGTGTACTTACTGATAAGTGCTTTTTTTTTATGGGTACAACTTCTGTGATCCTTTGGGCAAAGGGTGTTTTTCTGGTGACACTGTATTCTCACTGCTAGTGCTGGACATCATACCTCTTCTTCATGTCTACACATCTGTCGTGGACTACAGAAACTTATTCCTATAGTGAGTGAAATACAAAAAATTAATCAGTAGCCCTGGAAGATAGAACAAGCAACCACAGAATTATTTGGATGGGAAAAAACCCTTAAGATCCCAAAGTCAAGCCATTAACCTAACACTGCCAAGTCCACCACTAAATACCACCCTGAAGTGCCCCCTCTACCATGTCTGTTAAATACCTCCAGGGATGGTGACTGAACCACTTCCCTGAGCAGCCTGTTCCAAAGCCATGATGCAGTGGAATTCAGGTTGGAAAAAAAGAATAGTCTTTGATATTTCTTTTCAAAGCAGATGATATTCTTATGCTGACTGATACAAGATCTTGGCTTGACTGTTAGATCACATTCTTTTGTGTTGTCTTCTTTAATACCCTGTGTGAAATTAATTTCTAGGTCTGACATTCTAATGAATTAGATCTCTATAAACGATGTTAAAATTAATTTAAACATCATTTACCCAGTAAATGAATGTTTTCCATGAGTTCCTCTTATCAGGTGGTCTGTGGTCTAAGGGAGGAGATCTGGATGGAGGAAAGGCACAACTGTGAAACAGCAAAGGGCGTCTCCTCTGGTATCAGCTCCAACTCTGGTGGAGACCAGGAGGAGATGAAAAGCATGGGGAAAGCTAAGCAGACCCAAATCACAAACTTGCGACTTTTGGCAGCTTCTGTCTCTCTGAGTACCCCAACAATTTTCCATTAACTGTTTCTGAAGATCACTTGCTTAAGGACCTCTTCATCTCCCTTACCCCATCTTTTTGCCATCAACTCCTTCACATACCTCAGATTCTACACTACTCTATGCCTAACAGGAGTTGAGTGACTTACGAACCAGAAGAGACTGGTTCCTGTACCTGAATTTCAATGACAAACCAATGGAATTTGGTGTCTAGGTTCTCAAATCATTATCAGAAGTTAGTGTTAATTGATTCACTTCAAACCATTCGAAATATATATTTTTATTTCAAGAATTATACATCAGGACTTTATTATTAACACATTTATGATCTTATTTTGCAGATCCTGGCCAAAGAATAACAGCTTGAAGAGTCAAGAACTTGTCAAGAAGCAGCTTTATTGACCATGCCTTCAGAAGTAGTGAGAGCATTAAACATAATATTTTACTGGGAAAGGCTGGAAATGCAAAGTATTTTTGGCCTGATACAGTAAATCATTTTCTTCTTTGGTATGGCAAATAAAGGCATCTCTATCAAAATAGATCATCCCTCAGGCTAGTATATTCTGCTTTTCTAAAAAACATGTCCTTCTTCCTCAGGATACATTTGAGTGTATATGAAAGTCAAATACAGATGAATCAGATTAATAGTATTGGAGCATGTCAGCCCAAGACCCTGCAAGGATCAGTGCTTGCCAACAGCCGGCCACAGTCAGAGTGAGAACATAAGGCTCACATTACCCCCATCCTCCCCTGAGCAGATGCAAATCTCAGAGGTGTCAAGTGTGTGTTCAGTGCTGGTTAATCATAGGGAGAGCAGTTGCTTCGTCAGTCTCATGACTGACATCAGTACAGCACCAGCCAGGAAAAAATATTTCTCTACTCAGAATATCATTTCATGTACTTAATTTTAAAATAATTTCTGGGACTATCCTCCATGTTAAATAATTCCATGGCTTCCTGGAAGCCTCCTTTTTTTATCTAACAGCTGAGACTGATTTCAGTCAAGTTTTTCTTTCAAGGTTATTCCCATCTCTAGTGATTAAACAGTTGCGGGGGAACACCTGTTTTCAAATCCCTCACCTATTTGTCTCTAACTATTTTTCTGATATTTAATATATTTGAACAACAAAACAAGCATCAGAACATAAAATCAGGTAATACGATGTGAATACCTTGTTTAACCCTCCACATGGTGTGGCACACATGCTCAAGTATATTGATATATATACAGATAGCAGTGAGAAGAAAATTCAAGATAACCTGGATAAGCCACCAGTGAAATTTTTAGTGTTCCTGTTGATACATTTTAACTACCAGCAGGCAAGGAGACAGGCTCTTGAGTATGCAGTTATTTGTAGAGCTATGAAAATAGGTCAATCACACATTTAACAGATTTAGATTTTTTTGACTTTTTAAAAAGTTTTGTCTTTTATAATTAAAACCAAAGGTGTGTTATTTGATGAATATTTTGTAAATACAAAAAAATGTGAATAATAGAAACATAGAATGGTTTGGGCTGGAAGGGACCTTAAAGATCACCTAGTTACAACTCCACTGTTGTGGGCAGGGACAATTTCCACTAGACAGAGTTACTCACAGCCACATCCAGCCTGGCCTTGAACACTTCCAGGAACGGGGAGCCCACAGCCTCTCTGGGCAATCTGTTCCAGTGCCTCACCACCCTTATAGTAAAGAATTTCCTCCTAATAGCTTATCTAAACCTGTCTTCTGTCAGCTTAAGGCCATTCCCTCTTGTCCTATCAATACATGCCCTCATCAAAAGTCACTCCCCAGCCTTCTTGTAGGCCCCCTTTAGGTAGTGTACAGTGGCTAGAAGGTCTTCCTGGCATTTTAGTCTTTGTGTACTAAAATATATTTTAAAACCCTCACAAATTAGGTTTTTATGATATTTCAGTAATCATTTTAATATTCTCAGCTATGTTCCAAGACATACAAAACACAAGCATTGTACGAAAATATTTCACTTAAGCTTAAAAAGCCATCTCTTATCATTAAAAAAGCTAAAATAGAAAAGAAAACAAGTTAAAGATTTAAAATTCTGCAAATATTTTGGGTTTGTAATGTGTGAAACAGACTTTGTATATACAGAACACAAACTAAAGCTATGGATAAATAATAGTTGCTAGTCTCAATTGTAAGTGAAATGAAAATGCAAGTATATTTTACTGTTTTCCATGGAAACAATAATTGCTTATTTATGTTTTTCTATTCCAAATGACTCCTTTGAATACTAACCAGTGATATTGATCTCTCCTAGTAGTTCAGAAAGTAAAGGATTTCTTTATGTAATATCTGTTTTCAAAACTTACCAAAACCTAGGAGCAAAACTGATGTTAGAGAGCTGGGTTTTTTAGCTAGGTTTTCTGTCTAGCTAATGAAACCATTGACAGAATGTCAGTCACAAGGCAAGATTGCCAGCTTTGCTGTCCTCGAGGGGGACTGCTCAATGAAGGAAACATACACTCTGAATATAAATCCCTCTTACTTTATGATGCAGCTCTGTAACAAAACTTATTGACTATGCTCCGGTATGACAGAAGAAATACAGACACCAACATCCCAAAATCCCATCCCTTTTCTGTAAATCCTCCAGAACATGTTCCCATGCTTATTGGTACCCGGAGACATCAGAGGAACAAGTATTTGCTGTTGGGTCTTGATTTCTCTGCTCCTGCTCTGCTGGGTTTCCAGCTGTATGGAAGGGCATTTCACTTCCTTCACCTAGTGGGATGTACTTGAGAGATCATGTGGGAAGGATTCAAGACATGCCTCCAGAAGCTCTGGAGACACTCGGTCTGGTGAGTCCATGGGGCTAACACTAGGGAAGCAGAGCAAGGCAATACTTCAGTTTTCATGAAGTAATGTAATTTTCATCAGCACAGAAAGCTTGACTACTCCTATACAGAGACTAACACTCTGAACCATCATGACTAAGAGCCATCATTTCTCCAGTGGAGAAATAGTTTGGTAAGAGCTTCAAAGTCCCAACTTGTCAGCTTTTAAACTTAAAAAATTGCAGTCTGGTGATTTATAGTGAGCATAATGAGAACATAAAAATGTTTTCAAAAACATTCTTCTTTCGAAGCAAACAAATCTGAGACCTTTGGTCAGCAAAGCTATTCCCTTACTGACCCAAGTCTAACATTACAGTCTTTACAAAACAAGAATACAAGTTCAGTAACTAAACAGTCCTCAGTGGGATCTCTGTCATTACAGATGAAAGACTAGAATCTCAGATTATACTCTATTCTATTTGTAGACTTTAAGCCTAAAACAACAAACAATTAAAAAGTCATTTTAAATGAGAAAATCTTTGCAAAAAAAAAAAAAAAGCTATAGTTACTTTCTAGATGAACTTGACAAAAGCCATTTAATCTAAGTGTTGCAAGATGAGATGTTATTAAATATTTATAGAGAAAAAACACCCCTATTCTTATGAAAATGATAGTATTTCTGTCGTAATTGCTCGAATGAAATATAATTTCTGGTTGCTAAAAAATCCCTACTAGTTCTATACATTAATATTAAGGTGAACTATATATTCAATAACAGTGCAAATGACAGTCCAAAAGTGGTATGCAAAATCTCTCCCCCGGGAGTATCAGTTTACTTTTTGGATCATATCCAAAGCTCTCAAAATTCTTTGAAATTCTTCCTATTGATTTCAGTAGGGTCAGGCCCCTATAACATCATATCACTCTACATTTGTTGAACCTAATATTGCTCAATCGTTGAACCTGAGGGTCAACAGTCTGATAGTTCAGTATTTGCCTTGAAGAGATGTTTCCATAATAATTTCATCTTTTTCTACCACGAGTTTTATTTAAAAGTACCACATTTTGTCTCTCACTTTCATTCTTTTGCCCCAGTTGCAGAAAACTGATGTGGGCAGTTTTTAATTATAAAAGGCTCTGCTTGGCAGAGTAGCATGCCTTCATTCCTGCACAATGCATCACAGCTTCAACCTCTGCCCAAATTAGTAGCAGTAATAATATAACTAAGAAAAACAATATCACGTTCAGATAACCTAAAACACAATCAAACCTATGCATTAATTAAAACACATCAGTTGCAAAACCAAGATTTGATATTCAACTTTCAGAATCTCCTGACATATATTAATCTAATTTTTCAAACTTAACATAGTATTAGGTTTCATTTAGCCACTTCCTTTTCTTGAAAACTCATTACAAGTTACATTGTCATTCTTGGGTTCTGTTTTTCAAGTATACTCATCTGGATATGAGTGCAAAGAAATCCGTTGCATAAAAAAAAATTTTAACTATTTTTCTTGAAGAGAGATATACTTGGGAGAACAATGAACAGTTATTTGTCCACATAGGCAACAATGTTCTATTTATGTTAGTAAATTCATGTGCATGTGTAAATGCAAATATAATCAATTAAATTCTGCCAAGTCCCAGATTTTATTTCAGGGTGGAGCTGCAGCTGACAGTGAGAAGATACGTCAAAGTTCTGTCAGCAGCTGCTTGTGGTATCCTGGCCTTCTGGAGGGAAAACAGGGAGATTTTATCTCCCTGCCAAAATCTTCCATCATGTAAATCCAGATTGGTGCATACATTGCAAACAAGGGGAAAGGTTGGTCTACACAGAACTATGACTGTTAATTCACCCTTGAGGTTGTGTGTCTAACAGAGGAATAAAGTGTAGCTAGTTCAATCATTTACAAATTTTAAGAACTATTGTCATATTGTAACTAGCACAAAAGGGATTTTTCTTTCTCCTTAGGGTTAAAAATTAATCTTCAGTTAAATCATAAATGCACATACTCGTGAAGAGAAATTTGCTTGACTATGTTTAACATAGAGAACACTTCACTGAAATTTTAAGACTTGCCACTCTATTTTTCTTTTAAGATACCCATGCAAAGAACACCCTTGTGATCTATGAGTATAAAACTGCATTAACTTATTCAGATTAGAAAAAATAAAGGAGACAAATCTTGGGCTTGATCTCAGGCAGTCATTCAATAGCTAACAAGATTGAAACCTTTTGTATGTAGCATCTCAAAACACTAGCCAGATCTCCATTTAGGAAGCCCTTCTAAGAATTACATTCATTTAATAGAAGAAATAAGAGCCGTAAGATTTCAGAAACATTTTTGACATGCAACTGGATGTAGCATTATGTTCCTCATACAACAAACCTTTCAGAATCCTGTTCAACTGTAAATACATGGAAAAACTGTCTTTGTGTGAATTCTGGCCACACACTCAAAAATGTTGTGTAGGTTCCATGCCTGAAAACCAAGGTTATCTGTCTGAATGTCCAAGTATGTATGGCAGTGATTCAGGAACAGCAACACACACCCAAACTAAAAGCAATATAATAGAATGTTTCTGCTGCTTCTAGTAAAAACCCTCAGAGTTCAAACTTAATTATATGTCTAAATATCTGCTTATCAAACTAAGAAAAATCTTAATCCAAGAACATGGAAATAAATAAAGTAACACAAAAAAACCAATACAAGATTAAGAATGAATTTTTAATGATACATCTGAGTTTCCTAAGTTCGTTTTGAAGGGAAAGAGCTGGGAAAGGATTTATTTCTACAGCCTTGCAGTAGTATATGACAATAGCTTGAAAACCTAGAGAATGTGATAATAATGCTTAATTTTATAAGTAGTGCAACTGGAGGTAAATATTTAAAGTCATAGCTGTCAGTAGAACACTGGATAAATGTTTTAACCCTTCTGGTTTTAATACTTTTACTTTTCCATTGTACCCTCTAAGAATACAGTTCTACCACTAAGCCCCATCAATTATATGAATAAGGCATGGGATTAGATTTATAATACAAATGAAAAACTGCTAAAGAACAGCATTCAGACTCAAGCGTTTCTTTACAATGCAAATCCTCTTCCCCAAAGGCCACACAAAAATGAGCAGCCATATCACAGGTAGACCTGCCCTGCTACAAACCCAGACCACGATCTTTTCAAAACATGCATAAAAGATATTCACATGGTGTGTTTCAATGTGAAATTCCATAAAATAACTTTTGCCTCCTAATAATATCCCCTTAAGATGCTGAAAGCATTGTACCTAATTTTTCTCTTTCTCATCTGGTGAACAGTAATCACCAAATGAGGTTTTTACTCTTGCAATTTTAGAAATTGAAAGAAGAATTTATTAAAAAAAAAATCAATAGACCACATAGACATCTAATCAGAGCTATTAGCTAGTATATGTTTTTACATACAATTCTTCCCTGCAACAGATAATGAATTGTATTAGTACTCAAAATGGCATATTAGTAAAAAAATTATTAGATTTTACCAAGACTATTAAACAGAGTGTGCCATGGGGAAAACCAGTTTTATTAGTATCTGAATGTCATAATGCTTTATAATACGTATTTTTTCCTTGCACAGTGGTGAATGAAAAGTAAAAGAGAAGTTTCTAATCTAGTCCATAATGTCAATGTGCTTGCATTTAAGTCACTGTTTTTTCTTTTACAGAGACAAGAGTTCAGTCATAGTGAGCTGGCCAATCCTTTAAGCTACAATTCCAATGTGAGTAGTAAATTCTGTATAAATGTGCAAATTTTAGGGGGCATGGGGGAGGACTTTCTTCCAAGATGGAAAAATATGTAAGGCATTTTTATTTCAATCAAGCAATAAGTAACACAGTCACGATGACAAAATTTATGTTTGAAATACCTGTAAAATAATCATAGTAATTAAAATGTAATAGCCATCGTATAGGATCCAATATATATAAAAAATTATAGTAGTGCATTATTGCAGTCTGGTGTCCACCTGTACTGAGCAGTTGTGTAGCAGGAACCTCGCTGGGAGTTCTCTAAAATGTAATAAAACATTATTAGCACAGGGAATTCTGGATAGATGTCAAACTGGTCACAGTCTCTGCAGTTAAAGTGCTTCCTGCAGTAGAGAACATGAGTACTGGGGCTAAGGTGAGGCATTTAAACCCAAGATTTAAATCATGCAAAACCACATGCCTCTGCTGCTGATGTGTTGGGAAGCACTTGCATTTCCCATGTGCCGAACTTGCTTCCAGCACCTGAACATCCAAATATGTACCAAGGGCCCTGCTGCCCAGGAGGCCCAGTGAGCTGAGACTTTGTACAAACAAGCAGGCTACCCAGTTTTAATGTGATGTCTGCTAGGTTTTTGAAACCATCTTGCAAAATGGGAGGCTACATTGTCCATCATGATTCACAATGGACATCTCAGAGTCCTGCTGTGTGAAATTGCTCTTTTAAGATAATGTAATGACTTTAAGTAGGTAAAAGAATGAAAATGGCTCTATATATTTTTGCTTTCCCTTGGGCATAAGCCATTCTATTCCACCCAATTTAGCTGAGTATCTTGCTCTCAGGGGACTGACTGGTTAATGAAATTGCTGGTAGAATCAGTAAAGTGATTTCTCCTTCCTCCGTCTATAATGACTCATTTTGGTGAAAGTGATAGATCTGGTGTTAGAGCCACCTCACTTTTCTTCTGGAAAATTGAAGGGACCCCAGAGAGGAGAATAAATCTGAATTTAGACTAATCATTAATTCTGAAGTGCACGAATTTTTTATAAAGCTAGCTGATTTTTTCATTTCAATTGTAACATGGCAGGCTTTCACTAAATCTACTGACACAGACACTGTTACTTTATACAGCTTAAAATTCATGCAAAGCTGGTGGCTCATTTTTACACTGGAAAGTTTTTTTGGTTTTTTTTTTTTTAGAATTCTTTGAAAACACCATTAAAGGCAGGAAAATCTCGAGATTTTTCCTGTCTTTTGTACATCTGCCACATATTTAGTATGATGCTAGGAACAGCACAATCTTCTTGACAAAGGGCTGGGAATACATATTTTTACTTCAATTAGCACTTGAATCATCAGTGTGGGTATCAGAATTCCAAAGTTGTTTTCCAACTGAGACGCTGTCTCTTCCTAAAATGGTGGCCCTGGCAATTCTGCAAGCAAATATGACCTTATTATGGTGAATTATCCCATGTCCAGAATTTAGCACCATGTTTATACGTGTGTCCTTTCTTGGTTCTTCCTCTTACCCAGGAAAAGCTTCAGAGACTCTTCTGTTGAGTATTCTGTCAAGAAGAAGGGACTCTTTATTTTAACAGCTGACAGTTGCTTGGTGGATATTGTGCTCTAATATAACAAATATATTTTGAAAATTCCCAAGAAAATACTAGTTCAGAGTGACTGATATGAAAAACAATTTTTAATATTTTCGTATCCCTGAAATTTAATTTTGAAAATTCCCAGATGTTTACATATAGTACTGCAGGAATGGTGCTCATCTTATATGGGGACCAGGACAGGTTTATGTGAGGTACTTCCCAATCTGCTAGAATGTGACAGTCCCAACACTGATGAGGGTTAAAAAAATTTTCAAAAAAATACAAGACAGAAAATAATTAGAAAATAAACCAATTAAGAGATCACATGAGCTTTTCAGAGCAAGAGAGAAACTCAGTGATGGTGTCAGAACAAGAACCAAAATATCACTTGCCGGTCCCAACAAATGCTTGTCCAGGTTATAATCCAACTGACTCACTGCCAAGCACATCTTATATTTAGCCTGTCCAACTGAAATGCCCACATTACAAGCCTAAATATTCTCACTTTTCTTTAAATTCTCCAAGGAATAAAGGACTAAAAAGAACTGGGGTTTCAAAGTACCTTATGGTAACAGAAGGAAGCAGAAATATTTTTGGTACCCTGATACCTCCCTGTTGGTTCCACATGGGATTTATAGTTCACTTTACTCAAAAATTTCAGCTCTCCCTGAGTATACTGAGATAGAGTTATTCCATGCTGATTAAAATAAGCAAATGACCCAAGACATTTGTATAAACAGGAGACAAAAGTGTGACTGAATTGGGAAGGTCATGGAAACAAGACACGAAAGCTATAAATCTATTTAAAATTATTATCTATTGAAATATTTATAACTAAGGCCAGAGTTGAAGAAATTTACACAAATATTATAATTTTGTGCTGCAGCAGACGTCCATAGGTGCTCTTCTGAGAAACCAGAAAGATTGTGTCAGTCTAAGATTTACATTGTTAAAGTCCATAAATTACACTATTGAAACAAGCTTTTAAATTTACTCTTTTCCATTCTACTTTTGTTGCTGGGTACACTGATTGTTTTTCTAATGAAACTTAGTCACATAGTAAAAATATCAGTAAGCAGAATGTGAAATATAAAGAAAATATGATTTAGTTATGCTTGGCTCCAGCAGCCTAAAGAATATCAAACATTATCAACAGAGATTTTCCTTTTATGGGGGAATGTGATACAGTGGTAAAAGAAGGCAGGGCAGGATGAGTTTGAAGTTATGCTAAATCGGCTACAGCAGTTTAATTAGGGATTTGGACATAAAATATTTTTTATTAAGTCCATGCTTATTTTTAGAAAGTCCTGTAGCCTTTAAATTAATGTGATACACAGATGTTTTACAAGCATGAATTATTTACTATAGTATGTTTACTACTGAAGTACAGCAGATCTACTGCCAAATAATGCTCCCTAGCTGTTTTATACATCAGTAAGTAACAGATATGCTTTTGCTGAAGTTTATCACTTCTGTTTGGGCTGCCGAAAATTTCATAAGGTGACTAGAGGTCTTCAAGAGCTCTCCTCTCATAGGAACGAGAGTCCAGATGTTCATTCTTTCATTCAGCTTAGCTTCAATTTTTTCAGTCTCCTACTTTGGAAGTGAGGGCTTCCTTAGATTAGGCAGTAGTGTCACCCTCAGCTCTCCTCACTGATCCTGTGCTGAAGACCATCGTGGAGACAGGTGTGTCTCAAAGCTCAGTTTGCCGCCTCCTCAGCCATCACAGCTCACAGTTACATCAAACCACAAAAGGCAGCTCCAGGAAAGGTGCTAACAGAGAACCAGAGTTGTGCTGAATACTTTCTGTTCTGCTGCCCATGCTACGGTGTCAGTAATGTGCAGCAGGAGATGAAGGCACAAGCATCAGCCTGCCACCACCTTTTCAGTCATGGCTAGATTCATCTACTTAAGCCCTCATTAAACATGTGTGAAATGCATATATTTCATTTTCGGTAGTACAGTTTTTTTGCAATGTTACTAGGCAAAAATTAATAATATTGAATTTTGCCTCTTCTGATGATGATCATTTTACTCAGACACAGTTCTGCCGGCTTAGGAAGTTCCTGAGTCACAAAATATTGGAGGCTGGAAGAATATTTTGGAATGACTAAATCATTGACTGAATACATCCTATATGTTTTCTCTGTTCTGAAATTTTTCACCAGACATATGGTTTTGGCCTTAGTAAAGGAGATAGAGTTTGTGGAGGTGAAGTCAATGGGCTGCCTGTTCTTGGCATGCAAACCTCTCCTTTCTTTGACTGAGAAAAAACACACTGACAGCAGAGAGATCAAGCAGTGTTTGGCAAGTAGGAATAATGAAAAATGATTAAAAAAGAAGACAAGTTCCAACAGGGGCCATAGAAAACAAACAGAACCAAAACCACAGAACCTACCACACAGTCGGAAAGTATTTCTCAGTCGCATATCATAACCACACAGAAGGCAGGAGACATATATATACAAATTTTAATACCCGAAAGAATGAAGAACACCTAAAAGTAGGGTGGAATTTGACCTTCACATCAGTCTGTAATAAGTCATTCTTGGAGCCAGGATGAGGGTCTGTATGCTCTTCTGAGAGACTTTAATGGTACTACCCGTTCTGCTACAGAAGATTGACTTTCCTTCTGACAAATAATGACAACAGCAGTAACAGTACTGTGAGTTGGAAAAGTTGACTAGGGAAGCAAAAGACTTAACCAGACATTTCAGGATGGGTTTTTGTGAGAAGCAGAAGATAGAGACCAAGGAAATACTTATGACCCATCACAACTATAATGATGAAAACACCATACTAAAAAACAAAACACATTTCTTGGCCAGTAATGTTCCATTTCATGCTTGCTGTGTGGATGAACATGTACTCCCTACTAACTTCCTAAAGGACACCCATTACCATAGTTTTAATTTCACCTGTATCAAGCACAGTCAAAGATTATATCCTACTTTATTGGTATTAAAGATCATTAACAAGGATCCAGCCTGTGAGTTGTGGAATGTGGATGAACTGCTGGAGTCATAGTGTGATCTTTCCATGGCAACCACATATCAATCACAACACAGCTGAGCAGAATCAGAAAGCATGCCATGGCTACACCCATCTTGAGTGTGACCTGCTAAATGTGGAGGGATGGAGGGTATATTCCCTGTCTTCAAGAGAGCCCTAGGTAATTATCTACCAACTGAGTTACTTCAGTCAAATTTCAGCAATTACAAGGCAAGGATCCATATCAAATTGTTTCAGAAAAGTGTGTGAAATCTCAAGAAAATTATGTCATCACTGATGGAAAATAAGAATCAATATCATAAAGAGTGAAATTCAACAAGCCAATAACTCTGCAGTTTAATAGCTCATAGTCTGGTCTTACATAAATGCTGTCCTAGAATTTAACATACCATTGATTTTTCCATTTTATAATGTGATTAACAGAGTTCTTTTAGCACTTAGTTTAGTTCTTTCAAATGGAATCTGAATTCATTATATCTGCCAGTCACAGCATCTTTTACAAAGTCCTGAAACAAAAAAATGCAAGTATTTGTAACCTTAGATGTTTTATACTTATCTCTTCGCTCTAGGTTGAAGGCATAATAACACTCAGATTTCACAAGCAGTAGCTGCTCTTTTCTCAGCAACCAGGCAATGGCAACTGCAACTGTATTTCCAAATTAAGGAATAAATCTTCCTCCAACCCTCCATGCCTGACACCTGCTTAGGACAACCATTTCCTAATCATCTTTACCAATCTGAGGTGCTGCAAAGGCACAAAGAAATTTCCTTTTTCAACCCCTTCTTCCTCCACCCTTTTTTTTGAGTGAAGCTATATTTCAAGCAGAAGGCTAAAGGTTGCACAGTCTCTCCAGATATATGCCCCAATAACTGCAGCTCGTTCACAGAACAAATTAGGAATTACTTCGTGATCTTTTCTCTCCTAATGGGCACTTCCAAATGCTTTTCTTTCAACAGCACTACCTTCTGCATCAGGAAGTCCAGGCATTCACCTTAATTCCCCACTTTTGCAGCATCATGGCACTTAATCATCATAATATGGCTGACATCATCCAGATCTTGCCATCCTGCAATTTGAAAATGCCCAGCCCTGGGAACAGGAACAGAACATTCTGACTTACTTTACAGAAATTGCAGGGGTGTAAAAGGCATTTAAAAATAATGTAGCAAACACTGAGGGAGAGTTTTAAAGATTTAGGCGGACCGCAGACAAATTTGATGTTTTGTCTCTCTGTTTACAGTGAAGGTGAAAAAAAGGTCTGAAAATAGATTGCAGCGTAACTGTGTTTAAGTATTTTTATACATTTTATCTGTTATGTGAAAAAATCCTATGAGACATGGGAATGAAATCAGATGTTTGCTTTCCATTTGACCTCACTTTGCTCTGACTGTAAAAATGGTCACTAATATGTTTGATTCTACTGATTCCTTTTTGTAGGAAACAAAGAGATCAAACTAAGTTACAATGCACTAAGTACAAATCTACTCTGTTACTGTGGTTGTTCCAACGAAGAGAGAAAGCATGCGATGGATCATATTGTAAAAAGCAGTCCACTTAAATGGAATTCCCAAATCCCAAACCAAAACTGAATGATTGTACTATAATGTTTATTGTATTCAATTTTATGGATAACTTTGCCAGATATACATTGTAAAAAGCTATTGTATATGATAGCATAACATAAATCAGTCAAATATAATTTGGACAAGGAAAACCAGAAGGATGTGTGATGTCTGTACTGAATTTGTGTATCATGCACAGGGAGTTTTCTGATTTTGATTTTCATGAAAATGAAATCTGATTCTAAACATATAAAAGTAGCCAAGTTAAAAATGTGTTATCTTGGCTGTACTGTACATACAGCTTTGGGATGTAAGCTTTAGCCTTTTAAATACTCTGTTTGGATCAGGACATGTTGCTTCATAAAGAAAATCACGGCATTTCTCCCCCCTCACTTTTACTTACCCCATTTCACTACAGTTCAAAAATATTGTCAGCTGAGAAAATCAGAAAATTTTATTTGTGTTTATTGTTCCTTTTTAAAAGAAATTAATTATTCAGAAATGCTATTCTGGTACATTATTTGTAAAACAAGGTTTCTTTAGTACATAGAGAACTAGTAGATCTACCAAAGATAGATTCAGTGGTCACACTTAAATTTATTAACTCAGACAAATCAATTCACCAGATTAGTTTGTAATATTTAGCATTTTTACACTCTCTTCTATGCTCCTACACTCACACTTCAAATTCCCAAGAATACGTGATGTTCTACAAACAGGTAAAATTGCCTTAACATTTTATACCAAGAAATTAATTATACCAAGAAGGAGAGGTTTTAAGGAAAACTGACCCACAGGATTGGAGAAAAATCTTAGGTTATGAAGTCCAGAAACAGCATTGTAAAATTCCTCTCTATTTTCTCAGCTTTATCAAGTACAATTGGCTCATTGGACCAGAGCTGTCAACCACCAGAGTAAACCGATTTACCAGATCCCCTGCAAAGTATTTGTACCCCACATAGCACTAATATCTCATGCCAGAGCCACGCAATTGGCTGGCTGCAGCTCCATTGTATTAGAGACATGGACAGCATTGTGACAGGGTTTTGCCAAGCATGAGATAAACATAACCTTAGCAGAGACAGAGCTGAATGAATGAGAAGAGAATGGAAGAATTTGGCAGTGACTTAGGTGAAGCTGAACCATAGAAATAGAGTAGGCTACACCTTTCCCTTTCTCTTCATGTAGGAGAATTGTCACAGAAATGTCATACCAGTGGGTTTGGCCTAGTTGCTTCTCTAGTGCACGTGGTGTATCTAGGGGAATATATTCAAATTTCCTAAAGGCAGGAGTTACATGAAGAAAATAGAATAAGAGTAAGCAAGATGAAGTAACATTTAACATGTGCTTCTTAAATCCTTTCTGAGTTAGGCCCATGAGCTTTATAAAGGTGAGCAATAAAAGCTCGTGTTGTTGAGTATCCATATCCTGTACAGCATTCTTTGATGGAAGATAAAATGTTCTAGTAATAGAAAATCAAAACAAAACAATCTTGCCTCAGAGTATTTTAAAAATTATTTTACTGGGCCATTTTCAGCATTTCATTGCATTAATAGTAGAAAGAAAAAGGTAATTTTCATATTACTTCCTATTGGTCTTCATGATTTTGTCACCAAAACCATGCTGGTGCCATCAGGAATATATTTCTATTGCACTCCGCTATCATCCAGCTTGCGGCACTTTCTGGGGGGCCAGGTGTCTCCAATTTGGAAGAAATTATTAAAATCTGTTCAGCTGGTTCTGCATCAAAGAACTCTGTAATTGCTTGGTTCTAGGGCTTTCTGCCATCTGAGGCTGAAATGGCAACCATCTGTTAAGAATTCCTCCACTGAGTAATTTTATTAATATTCTGAAGCACATCAGGAAAAAAAAGCTAAAAAAACCTCCAAAACTTTCTTAGTTATAGCATGGTTTTGAATGGAGCTCTGAAACATGCATCTCCCAGTATTCTTGTTGTCAAGTTTCTGCACTGGTTGACTGCGCAGCAGAAAGAATGGTTTGCTTACCATGAAATATCACTACTTCACGCTAATGATCATTCGCAGGAAAAACAACCATTGTTTTGTTATTATTCATTCATCAATATAGTGTCTACAAGGTACTGAGAGATACACAGTTTAAATTAAAGAGAATTACTGGTCTGGAAAGCATAGGACTGGAATAATAGCCTTTTTTATAAAAGTTTCTGGAAAATAAATGTTCACATTCTGCTGTCTAAGGTCACTTTGTCATTTAAGATAAGGTTTAACTTGAACAATTTGTGCCATCTCAAAGTTAACTGTCTAATCAAAACCCAGTCCTCTAGGTTTCTTCTGTACTCAGTACTAGGGCATGAACATATCTACTGAACAATTCACCTTAATGTTCATGGCCTTTGGACCCTTTCTTTGTTCTTCTGTGTCCTCTTCTCATAAAATGGAGTTCTTAGTTTCTCCAACTCTCTGTGTGTTTTCCCACTTTTACATCTGCTGAGGCCCCATATATATTCTTAGTAAAACTTCATTTTTAGACACTAACTTCCATTGTATTTAGCCACAGTAAAGATTGTATTAATAAATCTAGTATTATAACATATATATGTACAGGAATATTAATTCTATGATTTCTAGTTTCTGAAAAATGTACATTTTGGGTTTTGATTTTGCTGGTGGTTTGGTTTTGGTTTTGGTTTTTTTTTTTTATTTGTGCCTGGGGAATGGAAGGGAGGAGATAGTATCACTCTGTTGCCTAAAACATCTCTGTCTTGAATGACAGCCATGCAACATAACTTTTCCCCTCGAAGACCCTAAAGACTAAAAGAACTATGTGTGAGTGGATAACTCTCCAGGTCCTGAGGAACAGAGGGACTGAGTTAACCAGAACTTCAAAGGATGTCCAGAGCAAGGGTTGGACTGGACTCTCAGTCTGGGAATTTGGATTTTTGTGTTCATCACTGCAGCCTCTTCAGCTTTTTGTAGGGCTTCTCTTTGTCATTTCAATAGACAATTGTTAGCTCTATCTCCTCCCGTCTGGAGAAGCCAGCACACTGCCACCATGTTCCATGTGTCAGGCTCTCCAAATGTGCTTTTATTCCCAGTTCTCCTTGTCCCAAAACTATGAAAGAGGCTAGAATGCTGGAGAAAGTGACTGCTTAATTGTCATGTTTGCAATATTTTAAAAGGGAGGACAAACTGTTGGAATAAAAGCCAGAATATTGTGGTAGAGTGAAATAGATTTCCAACTTTTTTTGCTCACCTTTATAAAGCTCATGGGCCTAACATGAAAAGTGCCAGGAAGGACATGTAAAACACTACTTTTAACTTACTGGACAAATCAAGAATTTTCACCCCTTCTACCACAATTTTGTCTTATAGAAGCCTTAAGAAAAAGTAGATTGGAGGTGTGCTGCAATGACTGCCTGCCTTGCACTTTTGAAGCAGGAATATATTTCTTGTCCTCTGCTTGCACGGTGAACAGCACAATATGGGCTTGACTATGAGTTTGACTCATTTATACTTTATCCTCTAATGCATTATTTCATTATTTCAGAGTTGCTTTTAAATTATTACCATTTAGATATATATGAAAATAGGAAAATAGGAGCTTCAGTTTTCATTTGCCTTTAATCTGTGCCTGAGTCATTACTGATCCCACAGGAAGACCAACTGCCCATGTACTATATATGTACTATATGTGTATAGGAATGATCTCATTCCTAGGCCCAGCAATATAGTAACAGTTCATAGAAATAATTAATTACTTGATGTTTCTACAATGTCTTCCTTTCATATCTTTGTACCATCATTAAGCCATCATGAATTTCAGGCAGGGCCTTGGTCAAATGCTGAGCCATTCTCACTCTTCCCTTTCTGGTCCAAGCAACGGCATTCAAAGTAGCAAAGCACCCAAGAGCTGAGAGATACTCACAGACAATTAAGGGGATGGGATGAATACCCCTTGGCTGCCAGTAAGATGATAATCTTCTCATAGAGATAGAACAAAACACTGGACTCTCATGTAGAAAACTGGTCATCTCTCACTAGAGAGGCAAACAGATGGCCATGAGCATGTGTTTTCAATCCATGAGTTTTATGACATTTGGAAAGTGTATTTTATTGAGGATTGGGGAACTGCTTTATTCTAAAGCTCCTTCCCCTGACAGAGGTCTCCTTTCCAGCAGAGTCCAGTCTGCAATTTCGTCCCAGAGCCCTCTGAACAAACAGCCTTTTCTGTCCTGCCTTCACTTCAGAACTCCCAGCCCCTGAGAGTCTGCCTGTGAGTTGATGCCCAGCCACAACAGACCACTCACAGACAGCCCTTGAGTTGTGGTCATCCCCAGGGATGGACACTTAGTGATACAGCCTTCAGCCCTCCCATCTTGGTGAAGCATCATCTGGGGACTGTGCACTAAGCCATGTACTTTGTTAGTTCATTAATGTCCTTTAGTGGCTCTTAGATCATTGTGGTAACAGAATTACTGTGACCAGGAATGCTGTTTTATGGCAAAAAATAAAACTGGAGCTAAATTGAGTGTGACAGTGACCATAGAGAAGAATAACATTGCTAATGGAGCTCTTGCACTGCTCAGATTCCACAGGCAACACTGGGATTGTAAAACAAGACTTAGTTTGATTTTATACATAGCAACAACATCAAAACTGACAGAAACAAGGGCTGTGAGATAGAAACATACCAAAACCATGCTTGTGTCAGAAGAGTTTTGACTAATGAGCTGAAGACAGGAGGTCTGAAGTGATATATTCAGTGCTAAGGTTAGTAGCAACACTGTAACGTAGCCAAATATGATTTTCTCAGCTCCATTTTGGTTCTAGTGAGGGAGCAGCCTTGTTTCTTTGCTGTTGTTAAACTGAGAAGACAATACCAAAAGAAACTTCTTTATGGAACAGCCTTGTCACAGCAAGGAAAACTGAATGGTGGGCACGACACCAGCATGCTCAGCCCTTGCTCAGCCTTGCCACCTTCAGAGCATGGCATCAGGGACGGTGGACCCAGGAGTGTGGGAACCCAGCACCAGCAGGTGCTAGAGTGCAGAACACGAGCATGACTTGTAAGAAGGAATCTCCCACAGCAATATGGCTGGGAACGAACCCAGAAGCTGTCTGAGCTGTTTGCAGTGAATTAACAGAAGTCACATTAGCATCCTGGTTTGAATGAAGGTTTTTGCAATACACAGATCTTCACTATGGATAGTTAAACCAACAATTGTAATGTTCAGGTTCAAATCAAAGACCTGACATACTGTAAGATGGAAATGAGGGAAGCAAAGACAGAGATGTTCATTACTCTAGTGCATAATGTGGCACGTAAATACTTTCTCCATGTAATCCTTTTTCATAATTCAGAGAATACTTTAAGCTTGCCAGGATTGTAACAACAATTTCCAGGATAATAACCAGGCAGCACATAGAACATTGAATAAATACTCCATTCTTTTCAGCAAAGATTTAGGTAGAAAAAGATATATCCAGTAGTAATCAAACCAATTGAACTTGTCAGACAGATAGATAAAAACAGTGAAGTTGAAAGATTATTTTTCAATTCTTAATATTGAGCTGTCAGTATCATCAGAAAAAAAAAAAAGATAAATTCCAACTTTAATAACATCCAGTCATCCATGAACTGTGTTGGCACTGGTAGTATCTCTTTTGGGAAGAACGATAATCTCAAAGATTCAGACTTGGAAGTATTCACAAAATTCTGCTAAGAAAAATATTTTCTTCGAGATTGAAATCCAAAGGAAAAAGAACACGTGAGAGAAGTAAATCTAGTACTCATGGTTATGCATGCATAAGCCTATGTAGAAACTCTAATACAGAACACTTGCACACTTCTATAGATTGTTTAGCTGACATGAAAACTTCCCCAAGGGAGATTTCCAATTCTAAAAAAGCATCCACACCCCTCAGAATATACTCAGATTCAAGGAGAAATCCTGTAAAAATAGCGTGCCATAGACTGATGTAACTCATCATGTGTAATACACTCAATGGGAGCAAGTGGAGGCATAAGTGAAACTGTCTGTATAATTGAGTTTTTCCAGGGTGATTTTATTTCTTACTTGCACGCTTGCTTTTATTCAAACAAAGAAAAGAGTAAACTGGAAGGAAAAGAGGATTCTGATAAACTCCCTTTGAGAGACCTAAAATTACTTTTTCTTTACCTTTACTTTCTAGGTGTCTAAGCTTTTTTTTCTTTCTTATGACTGAACAGGCTGCCACTCTCTGGAGCTGTGGCTCTTCAGTGTCATGATACCTCCAATCCTTGCCTGCCCGCCTTCTGGAAATACAGCACAGACAAGTGGCCCGAGAAGCTACTTCCTTGGGAGAACCCTGGCTTCAATGTCACGGCTGACACATTCCGGCAGAATCAGCAGTATCCAGTAACCCTCTACATCTAGTTAGAGCCAGATGTGACACTGACACAGTAGAAAGCCATCTATCTTACTTAGAAATCTTTCCACCAATGTCTTCCCAAGAAATACTTCAGGAACCTGTAATATGTGTGAAAAAAGGTGAAGGGTTTTTTTCTGGCAGTACTTCCTTGAAAAACTGCACGTTCATTTTCTTTCGTGTACTTGCTGATGCTGCCTGCTGGTGCACCAGACCAAAAATAAAAGGGCACAGTTTCCTCAGTGTCATCACCTCCCTTGACTTGGTGTTCCTAGTCTATATGACTGTGACCCAAATGTGAATAGAGATTAAAATCAACTATGCCAGTCTTCACAGGGTCACAACCTAAATTATTCCAAACCTTGTGTTTTTATTTCTTTAATACATAAACAAATTCAATATATTATTATGTTTAGAGTGAGTCCTTAAAATCACATAGGTTTTGCAATCAAAAATATGCACAGAAGAGTTTTGCAAGGAAAGCTGTTTCCTTGCAATCTGTTACCACTAGATCCTGTCAAAATTAAGCCAAACCACTAGAAAGCACAGTACACTAATGAGATTAGTCCAGTGTCAAGGTTTCTGCATAAAACTACACAAAATACCAGAACAATGTGGTGCTAATGTGATAGCACTGCTATTAAAGTCAGTGCCGTATGGATGCTTTATAGTGCCAATACTGTCATGGCCTTAAAATATGAAGGTTTCATTAACATGTTCCTTGAATCTGTAACTTTATCCCTTAGGGATTATCTTTCACTCACTGGAAGACCTTTTCTTCTATACATGTCAGAATTCTCTCAATATTTATTTTAATTAAGCTTGTCTTGAAAATGAAAATGAGAAAGTATTTCTGTCCTTAATTGTAAGTGTTTACTTGACACTATGTCAGCAGGGAAATATTTTACGGTAAACATAGATTTTGTCACTTTTGCTAAAAATTTAATTTTACACTGGCCATGTATGTTTTCACCGTACATCTCTAAGTGGCAGTACTCTGGGTAATACTCCTATTTCCCACTAATTGATCAAGGCAATTATGAACAGCTGGAGAAGTTGCTGAGACTTTCCATATTTCCACATTAGCCATGATAAAAATTAAATCACACAGAATTATGGGAAGAGTTTTGAACTTGTATTTCTTGTACTTTAGCAATATTGACACTGAGAAGATTTCACTTGCAAATTACATTGAGGATAGAATTTGTATTTGCTTTGTAATCTGCTGGAGATATGCATCATGTTGCATCCAGCATAATGATGCTCTTGTTCTTGTCAGCTCCTATTTCATAAAACAAATAATCTCTATTATATCAACTTCCTTAGGGCAACACATATTTGCACATATTAGCAAAACCTAGTGTTTTGATTGTTTCCTTCTTCACTGTCCTCCTTGATTTGTTTTCTTCTTTTCCTACTACAGAAACCCCACAACCAGCCCAAATCTCCAAACAGAGAGTTAAATATTTATTGTTCTTGGTCAGTTTACTTTTCTACATTTTGTGATTTGATTGCATATATTTAAATAATATATAAAGAACAAGATTGAAGACTTCTGCTAAAATAGATGTACAAAAATAAAATATCACTGTAATGTTGTATTCTTCACATTAGCTTCTCCCAACATGTCCCTCACAAACAACACACACCTCTGATGTTGGAGGTGAGCCCTCATTTTGCTTTCCACTATATGCTTTCCCAAGCGGAATAGGAAAACAAAAAATTTTGCTTTCTTCACTAAATTACTCCCTGGAAATGGCAATGGTCCTTTGGTAAGTGGAAGTTTGTTTACAATTATAACAGCTGAGTGGAAAAGAGAGAAGGATGTATCTGCGATCTAGAGAGGAAGGTGTATTTGGGATCTGAACGTATATTTTCACTTTTTCATACTGATGACCCTTCTCTGCACTGCCCTTCAAATGTACTATCATGGAACTACTACAGGATGGAAAATCTTTAAAGAAATAGTTCAAAAGATTCTTTAGATTTACATTTAACAGCCTACTATATTAATAGCATGATTCACTTTGACTCTAGTGGGCTAAATGACATCATTATTATACTGTGGGAGAAAGACGTTAAGTTTAAGTTGGAAATAATGTTGTTCAGAATCTTATCAGTAAATTTATGAAAGTATTAATATTACATCAGGGAAAAAATTGAGCTGAAATCCTGAAGAATGTGTTTTATATGATAAACTTCCATAAACCATTGACACAGAGCAGCTTTAGCATTTGGCACAACTGTTTTCTCTCTGAAATGCTATTTATGGCAAAAGAACAAAAAAGATCATGTACCATAGTTTCTTCTTGTTTTCAGATTTCTTTAGTATTGACTGATATATTTATGGCATATGAATACATAATGTGCAGATGAATGTGTGAATAACTACAAAGAAAATTAGCTAATTCAATATTTTAATCTTCATCTAGATCATGGATGTTTGAGAAAAACAATCCAGATATTTTGAAGGAAAAAGTTATTGATGTATTATTTAGTCTTTCTGGAAACAAAAAGGATATTGAAAAAAAATGGGGATATTTTAGCAATAACTTGTCTACTGAAATATGTGCATTTTTTTCTTTAAGAATGAGAAATGTGTTATGTCTAATTATTGAGACACTAAAGGCATAATTATATATATTGATAAAATATAGGAGCAAAATTACTTTGTATATTCATATGAATTATTTCAATTATATCTGGCATTAGAGAGAGATTCGTGGTGCATACGAATATATTTCATTGTATTTTGGTCATATCTTTAATATGGAGGTGCATTTAAATTGCTGAAGAAAAGTTTTACTGTTCTCTTACGAACAGAAGTCGAGATTTTATAATAAATTTGGACAAAAATGGACTTTCAATAACGAAAAAGTAGAAGAAAATACTCTTTCCAAGACAGCCTTTGGAGAATAGATATAAAAATTTTAAATTGGAAGAGTATAATGATGAAAAAAAGCAATGTGATGATATCTCTCTAGTGTTATACACTTTAAAATTTCCTAAATTATACACTTTTTCATTATATAAAACATTTTGAATGTCATGAGTGGAAGTTTAATTATCTAATTTGAGTAAACATAATTTTATAGTAAAATTTTGCTATTCTTTCTGGCTTAAAATCCTCCTCATTATTTTGCTAAAATCCATTGCCCTTATTTTACCAGGTTTTCAGTATCAAGCCTTAGCAAAAAAAAAGGGAAAACGAAGAGAAAATAAGGAAAAGAAACATAATCTATGGAAGGTATTACTTTCTTTAAAAAAAATAGACACCTTCAAATCAGCCAGTTGTACCATTCTCATAACTGACAAAGCAGTTAGCTAGAAACGCAAAATTAGGGGATTTGGGTGTAATTGATGCACCTGGAAATGATGTCCCCCTTCTTCATTTCAGGCACGAATGTATACACACTAAGAGTCTGCATATGTTCTGTGACTTTGGTTATCTCTGTTCTTAACTGCAAATGGCTGTTGTCTTTTAGGTGAATGTGCCAGCTCCTTTGAGAAGATGCTTATCACTTCCTAACTCGCTGCCATAAAAGGTCCATGTGCACTGATACTGGGTTTTATGCTGCTTTACTTTTCTGTGCCTTGTTTTTCTTGCTCAGAGCTTTTTCTTTGCCTTAGCTTTTAATTTTTTTCCCGCAGTGGAAGTGTCTATTCATCTGCACTTGAAATGGTATCTGATATGAGTAGACAATAATTCTGGAGTCAGTTTCTGAATATATTTCTGTTGGAGACAGTTATTACCCTCTAATTGAGAGATGTTCTCTCTGATGACTCTGATGACAGAAGATCTTAGCTGCAATTTGTTTCTAAGAATTTTTCTTTCCTCTTAATTGAAAACTGTCTTTAAAGTCAATAAACTCATTAGCCCTCGCATTACTGTAACAATGGACTGGAACACAGAAGTTCTGGGAATCAAGTTTAAAAGGAAATGTGAAAGATAAAAATGTTCACTGCTTTCTTTCTGGCAGTTCCAATGGAATTACAAACTGCTATTTGTGGTAACCATGGCACATTTTATCAAGAATGAAAAATAAGTTTATATTTCTATATGGTATATCTTGATATGCACACTGGCTGATTCAAATTTCAGAAAAATTTCTGCATAATTCTATATACAAGCTAGATGGAGAGTTAAAATGTGGTTCTCTCACCACATTACTTGGGTAAGGTTATTAATGAAGAAAACAACTATACACAAAAGACACATAGAGCTTTCGTGTATTGAAACGTCCGAGTCCCGTACGAGGAGGACACATCGAACACACACTACCTTCTGAAAGGGATGCTAACAGCTTCAGTCATTGAAGTATCTGTTAAATCAGGAGATGACACTTTTCCGTGCCTTAATTACGCCTCCCTGGACTGCGGAGATTTTCCAGAGTCCTTGCCTGGAATCCATGAGACGAACGGGACTTTCCATGCTTCTTGCTTTCAGATAGTTGTTTATTAGGTCTTATCAGAGGAACAGAGTCACTGGCGTGACCCTGAACAGCACAGAGCAGAGAATGTGAGAGAAAAGCCGAATTATCAAGATTACACAGTCTTTTAAAGGTAAATTATCCAATGAAAACCTAAAACGAAAGATATTTTTACTTTTCTACCAATGTTCAATAAATCACTTTATCATGTGAAGAGAAACTGCGGAATTTTTCACCTGATCATCTCAATCCACCTCTGTCGCAGAACACAGAAGAAGAAAAGAAGGTCTGGAGAACGACAACAATCCTCCATTTTGACGTTTTTGCTTTTTATCTATTATTAACAAACCCAACACCTCTAAATTTTTCACCCTGTGACAATCCTACATAATATTCTATCAGCTAGTTCACACTGGTGTAGATTCTACTTCTTCCCAGAGGGTAGGCAATTTTCTCCACGGGCGAAGGTCAAAGACAGTGTTATCCATGGGGGTAGAACCCCTCAAAACAGGCAGAGAAATATTCCCTGCACTCTGGACTCCAACAAGGAGAGACTGAGAGAGCAGAGGTTTTTTAGCCCAGACTTGAGAAGGCTCAGGGAGGAGGGAAGAAGAGAGAAGCAGGCTCTTCTCAGTTGTGCCCAGTGACAGGACAAGAGCCAATGGGCAAAAATTGAAATACAGGAAATTCCATTTAAATGTTAGAGGAAGCTTTTCTGCTGCGAGGGTGGTCAAACATTGGAGCAGGTTGCCAATTTAACAACTGAGAGGAGTTGTGGAATCTCCATCCTTGAAGATATTCAGAACATGACTGGACATGGTTGTGAGCAGCCATACCCAGCTGACCCTGCTCAGAGTGGGGCCGGACTGGACTGGACGAGGTCCAGAGGTGCTCTGAGGTGAATGAAGGTGCTCCAGCCTCAGTCACACTGCAGCTCCCTTTGTTGATACTGGAGAACGCTCATCGTAACAACTTGCTGAAGTTCAGCTGAGATTAAAGTTGCATAACAAAAATCTTTCACTTTAAATTTTGGATTAAAAATGCCTGTTGCTGATATAAACGTTACGTGATGCTCCTGTTCAGTATATTTCTGATGAGCTCTTGACATACATCACACAGTTCCTGCTTTGTATTCTAAATGGTAGCGGTAAGTGTTTCATATCCATACTTGAAAATCTCTTTAAGTCATAATCTTGTTTGATGTAAATTTAAAAAGCTTTTTGCTGATGTGGATGAAGGACTGAGAGCAGCATGCTTCCTTTCCTAAGAACAGTGTAAGGATACAACATAATTGGACTGAGAAATTAAAACCTTAAGAATTATTTGAAAAGATTAACTTAAAGTTTTTAAAACTGTTACAAATTATTATTTCATGAAAAAAATATAGTTCAAAAAATGTGCAAGACAAGAAGGTGAAAATAATGGGGGTTACACTATAATTAGTAGTTCCTCCTAAAAATTTCCATCTAAAAAACTCATTTATCAAGTATGAATCAAATGCCTGTCTTATATTTAAAAGGTCAGAATAGATTTTCATATTTTGAGGCCTTGTTTCCATATCCAGATTAAAAATTAATGTAGAAGAGAGGTTATGTAGCTTTTGGCTACAGTTCCCTTACAATATATTAATTTTAGATGTGTTAGAAGAGTGTTACAGAAGGATATTTCAAGATAACAGATTTACCAGATAATGAAAATAAAACTGCTGTTAGTTCAGACCAGCATATAAAAAGAGCAGAGCAAGCCAAATATATTCTAAAAAAAGATAACTTTATGCTTAAAATAGAAAATATTTTGATTATATGTTTGCCTTTTGATGAAAATGTAAACAAGAAAAAGTACTTTGACTTGCAATATTGGGTTTGTCTCCTCTCTCCTCTCCTCTCCTCTCCGAACCTCTCCGCACCTCTCCGAACCTCTCCGCACCTCTCCGAACCTCTCCGCACCTCTCCGAACCTCTCCGCACCTCTCCGAACCTCTCCGCACCTCTCCGAACCTCTCCGCACCTCTCCGAACCTCTCCGCACCTCTCCGAACCTCTCCGCACCTCTCCGAACCTCTCCGCACCTCTCCGAACCTCTCCGCACCTCTCCGAACCTCTCCGCACCTCTCCGAACCTCTCCGCACCTCTCCGAACCTCTCCGAACCTCTCCAACCCTCTCCTCTCCAACCCTCACCTCTCCGACCCTCTCCTCCCTCAGAAGAGTTGCAAACACAAACAAGCATCAGCTTTCAGACTGCCTGGGAAATGTGATGGGCCCATAGTCACATTTCAAAGGAGCTCATGGGAAGCCAGACTTGCTGTTTGAAATGTCAGTTTTACAACTCCTTCTAGTAAAGAAGAGGTTTCTACATCAGCTCGAGCTGCACTTCATTGCAACTATTGTTCTCATACCACTCCAAAGAGCCCCGCAGGTCTCTCTCACATCACACGACCCAGACCCAGTGCTGTGTCTGCCTAACGTTTTTATTATCCCTGATCACTGACTTTGGATAGCTGCAAAATATGTGCTGTGTGCAAGTTACTTCCTTCTATACATCATACTTAAATAAGATAGAGCCTTCCAGAAGAGAATATTTGATTTGAATACTATAAATTATTTTGAGCTGTTGTAGAAAACCTTCTGTCAGAGCTATGCAGTACTGGGGAATATTCCCTTCCTTCCCCTTTTTTCAGCCATATTCGAGTGTACAGGAAATACAAAATTGCACTGCAGTCCTTGATTCTGGTGATCATCTATAAAGAAATATTAGTAAGGAAGAGATCCTTAAGAGATCCACATGAAGATGTGCAGTCACATATATCTTTATTTTTCTGTTTTCTTTCATGAAAATTGTACTGGTGTTGGTCACTAAATTTAATAGCAGAAGCCACACACGACTGATCTCATTGATGGGAGATGTAGTCTCACATTTGAATTTACATTCTTACTACTGACCCTGTTGTCAACTGAGAATCCATTATCTTGCTTCAACTAATGTTTTCTTTAATTTTAGGTAATGTATGTCACAGCTTGCATATTGAGTTATATGCTGGCAAGCTCTTGTAGGAGCCAGCACTGCTGTTACCCTGTCAACACCAGGTTTCAGAAGGAATTCCTTTGGTCAGTCTGCTTTCAGTGCTGTGCCTCACAAATTTGAAGTTCGTCCCTGAAGAGGGTTGTCTTGCTGGTTCAATCTCTCTTTCAGTTGTTTTCATAATGCCTTCTACTTACTGGATTACTGTTTTCTTTAGGGAGTGCCTTGGAAGGCCACTTGAAAATATATATTTTAATAAACACATATATGGGGGGGGGAGCAAGAGAGAGGCAGACACGCTCTACAGGTATCTAAACTACTTTTTCTTGTGCTGCAATACCTTTGAAGATACTCCACTAAAAGACATTTTGTGAAGTATTTTTCCATGCTGTATATTTTAAATTAAAACAATCAAGAAACAAGCATTTTAGGAAGACCAGTACTATCTCTTTACATTACATTACAATACACTTGGTATTGTTTAATACATATTGAGCAAAAATACTTTCATTGTTCTAAATTAGCATTTATGGTATATTTTGGACCTGTTACAAGAACTGCTAAAGTGAGAAGATTTTGGGGTGACCTGAATAATTTTATTGAATCTTCTCTACTCTTGAGTAACCTCATTAACTCACGCAAGTGCCAACACAGTCTTCATGCCAATCCATAGCACACGATCAAGTTATTTTTCTCTCCCTCATCTAACTTAGTTTTCAGCACCTATACCAAAGCCAAAGTGCCATGATGAGAGTCTCAAGGCTGGAGAAGGAGAGGTTGAAAATTACTTAAGCCTGAGAGTATTTTGGCACAAAGGTGGTAAGATAGATCTTTGTGAGGCATTAACCAAAAGTGCCGGTCGTATAGAAGAGACTGTAACAAATTCTTCCTCATGCAACAACCAAGCCGTGCTATAACTGGTAGGTTTCTTTGTGTAAGGGAGAGGAGGCTTTGGCTGAGCATTTTTCTAATAGGTTAAATGTAAATAGAGTCCAGAACAGAACTGTATTTTCCACACTAATCTGAGTTACTGCTGGGAGTTAAACTATGTGTGTCCCTTTCTTATATTAAAGAAAATGAGCAGGAGAAATATAATCTAATCACTTGCTGATATTTCATAGAGATGGAAATAGGAAGAAGCTTTAGGTTTCTTCAACTGTTTATTTTACTCTATTTTTCTTCTGAACATGAATCTCCCTTCTCAGAAAAACTGCTGCTTCGGATGCAGTCTTACTGAACCTCTGCCCAGTGCTTAAACCAAACTGAATCTGAGCCTTTTCCAGGAAGACTGGGAGGAGATGTGAAAACTGTTTAGAACCAAGATTGAAAAAATAAATGAGATTGTCTCTGCACTGCTGCTTTCACTTGGGATCCAAACACAGGTCAGAAGGGCCATCCTTACCACAATTCCTGAGAGGACTCAGGCAGGAAAAGTTCATTCCTCTTAGGCTGTCAAAGGTGACACAGGCATTCTACAAGTGACTCTGATGCCAGATTTGTAGATTTTGCTTCCTTTAGAGCCAGATTTGGAAGGAACACTGAGTGTGGCAGGAAAGGAGGAGGGGAACACTTGCCAGGCAACTTCCTGCCCCTTAGGAGAACCTGGACCCCTGGCTGCCAGAAGAGGGATGGCATTTCTTACAAGGATTGTTTGATTAGCTAAAACAGAACAACCTCAATATGAGAAGCATCTTTTTCAATTGCACAAGAAGAGTTAGGGGGTACATGAGGATTCACTAGTATTTCAGGTGTCAGGGAACAGATTCAACTAGAAAAGACTAATGAAATAGGTGTTACAACATTTCACTGTTCAAAGGCACAGCACGGCCTGGAACTGCAATTTAATTTTGCACAATACCAGCTTGTGAAATTTGCAACATTATTTTTTCCTGCTGTGTATTTTTTCCTGCTCACTGGTTCAGTTGATATTTTAGCTTTGATTTGTAAGAGTTAAGTTAAATTAAACTGTGTTCTTTTAATACGTAAAGATCAAAACCAAGATGTTTGCTAAGAGCAGAAAATATTCACAATTCTTTGTGACTAACAAATTGAATGCGACCAAGAAAGAGCATTTCTAACCTACTTTGTAAACTTCATTTTCATTTACACTGCCTATATGAGGAGGATTGAAGAGAGACACACTATGGCAGGATTTGACTTATGAAATAAAGTTTATTTATGGTGAAATATCCTCATTTTGAAATTCCTTGGATATACAACGTTGCATTTTTTCTGTACCTCCTCAGCCTCTAATGCTGCTACATGTCCTTGTTTAGTTGTGGTTGCAATGACAAGAGGAAAATGCCTCTCTGGCTGCCAAAGTAGAGCCACATGGGCACTCTCAAGGGACAAAGAAATGGTGAAAGGAGGAGAAAAGGCAATAGGAAGGTGAATTTTCTGTACGTGTCCTTCCATTACCATTTATGTGACAGAGTAAACCCACAGGTATTTTTTGGATGTTTCATAGTGGGAAGGATGTAAGCTCTCTTTCTGCTCTGCTTTTAGAAACACTTCAAATCTCCCTAATCCATTAATCTATTTCTGTGCTTTTTCCTCATTTCTGAGGAAACAGAGCCCCTCTGAAAAAAGTTGTACAATTAGAGGTTGAAGAAACTTATCTGACTATGGATTGATGAGTCAGTTATGGATAGCAGGAGTGATTTATAAAACATTCTGGTTAATATCTAAAACTAACTAACAAACATAAAGATACCATTAAAATGTTTAAGTGCAGCAGTTGTCTCCCCACTCCCTACTTGTTATCTTTTTAATGCCTTCCTATTCTTTTGCTAAATTAGTGAATTACAAGAAAGTGTCATTCATTTGTTCATTGTCAATGCAGCATGACACCTTTTTATTTGCTTATAGGCCTTAGTGTGTCTGAGTCACGCTTGAATCTGTTTAGAGTTTCAGTAAAGATCATACTTAATCCCCAATTTCAGTTGTTAACACAGACCACTAAGTATGTTTTTGGTGTTTTCAGCAGTTTTCAAAGTCTGGTTAAGAAGAGTTTCCTGCCTCAGAAAGGAGATTTATGCTTCTAAAGAAACTTAACACAACCCCTCCTGATCCCATCCTGATCCCTTTCTATCTTCTCCCCTGCCCACTTCTGCAAAGAAGAATCTGCAGGCATCCGGAGGGAAGTCTCTCTACATTTCTGCACTGATTCCCTTTCTGTCCGCTTCTGCAGATTATAGAAGGCAAATAATTAGAACTCAGGATAAGTTAACCTCAACCATATTACCTCCTACCTCTAACTGATTTCGGTATCTTGGACCAAGTCCTTAGTGTAAGCGAGTTAATTACAAATGCATTAAAAAAAGCAAACCAACAAACCCTAACATCCCTAGGTTTTATTTTTTGTTTTGCAATTAAGGTAACTTTCTACTTCTCCTTTAATTCAAAGTTCCTTTTTTTGACTGCAAATCATAAAAAAAGGAACAATACTACTTTTAACTACAAAATGGTTATGATATCAGCAAATCACTGGAAATACTCAGATTTGGAGGACTTCTCACAAAAGTGGGTTAAACCAAGTGAAAACCAGTTCTATTGCCAAAGACTTATCTCTTGACCTATGACTGTGAAAGTAGCAACACTGCCAAAATAAAGAGCAGTACCTTAGCACTAGGTATGAGGGTATACTGTGGATTTTAGATTTAACCTCAGCTGGAGCTGGTTTATATAAAGTACATTAAAGAAGGTTAATATAGAAAAAATAATTTTTCTTTTTTTATACTTTTCAGTGGCTTTTCACTGTAGGGAAATTAGTTTTTGACCTCAATGAAGGTTGCTCAAGCTTACACGGGTTCTTGGTGCATTTTCATGTTAATTAGTTATCAACATCAATGCAAATTCTTGGTAAATTCAGCTCTTAGAAGCAGTTCTGTCCCATGAATAGTTGTTGACTAAATTAATTTTCCACACTTACAAAAGAGTGTTCTTAACTTTATATCTGATTTTAACATATAGTCTTCGTGTATTGTTAATATATGACTTCTTAAAAAAGTCACGTTATAATTGTGTTATCTTCTTTTTGTCTACATTTTCCTTTTTGTTTGTAGATATCTGTAGATCTTTTACTTCCTTCAGATGAATCAAATATTGATCCCTGCTTTGGAACTTATGCTATCCAAGAGGGGCTTGTAATTTTATCCATAATGGGCAAAAGAGAATGAAAAAAGGGTTATGTTTCTCATTTTCTATATATTAGGGCCTGGATGAAAGCACAGGTTGTACTAATATTGCTCGTATCTGTAGATTTATACATATGGCACTATTCAAATTCTATTAATGATGAAGACCGTTTCAAATTTTATTGATTTTCTAAATGAGTTCTCCTCTATCTCTATATGGTATAGAAATCTCTATAAGAACCAGACCAAGCTTCCTTTCTTTCCCAGATCTAACTCACTTCAGAAGAGATAACCAATAATGCTTTCTTCTAGAAGGAAAAAGTGTTCATATTACAATGGATTTCATTATTTTTCACTTCATTGTTTTATTATACTTTGAGCAAAGGGTGATTTCTCCTGATTTGCTACTAGCAAGCAGTAAGACTCTTAATTCCATGTGCAATTTAAATAACATCTTTCTCTTTCATACCAATATGTGGAGACCTACTATCATATACAGGCCTAGCAGAACACAATATTTGGAAAAACAATTCGCAGAAGAAATACTTCACCTGTGAAATGGGGTGTTTCCAAAGCACAGAGGTGTAAAGCGAGACAGGCAGAACTGTCTGTATTTGGAGTATGTGCTGAACAGGCGATAAATAGAGCATCACTATACCACTGTATGCTCTAGGAGGTGCATATGTCCCGCCTGCTCTGCTCAGACCTTGTCCTCCCATCTCAGAAACGATACAAGACTGGAATAGGAACAGAGAAGGACATCTGAAAGGTGAAAGAGTTTCTGTACAAAGAACATCTTATGTAGTCTATGACTTGGCAAGCTGAAAAAGAGACATCTGAGGGTCTCCAGAAGCCTGTAAAAGGGAGAGAAGAAGAGACTGGAAGTCATCATTTTATCATTTCTAGTGCAGAACCAAATGAATGTAGCAATTAACAGGCTAAAACTTCACAAAAGCAGACATTTTATATATCAAGCAGTCAAACCAAAAGCTACTCACCAAAAGCTATCACAGACATTCTACTAATGACTGACTCACATATGGCAGGTGAGATATACACTGGGTGGTATAACTGTTAGTTCCAATTTATTAAATTCTAGGAGGAGTGACACTGTTCCTGTGGAGATATCTGCCTGCACCTGGAAATCAGCACATATTTAACATAATTGTCTGACACTGGGAACTTGGCTTAACTAGTTTCTGCCCATATGCTTATCTGGCTTTGATAGTGTTATTTAGTTCCTGAGAGCTCTGGATGGTAAAATTTAAAGTCAACTTATTAAACAACTTTTTTTTTCATTCTACCTGTACTAATTGTCTCATTTGATAGAAATATTGCATAAAATGAAGACTTGTCATAAAATGATGGTTTAATCTTGAATATCAGCAAACAAATACTAATGGTACAGAACCTATGTCCGATTGTTAATCAGAATATTTCTTTTAATACTTTCATTTATCTTATGGCATTGCTTTATCACCTTATGTCTAAGAGTCACTACTTCTGCATGGATGTAAGATAATCTCTCTTGCTGACTGACATGAGATCTTCATTCTCTGCTGGTGAGTTAAACTCCTCCCTGGAAAGCAGTATGAATGAAAGTAACATATTATTCTTGGTGGTTTTTGTTCTGTTTGTTTTTTCCCACTGGAATTCTTTCTCCTTTACAATTGAGATAGTTCCCTTAAGATCTTCCATTTAAAGTAAAGATAAGGATTTGCATATGCAGTGGTAAATGAAAACTACTGGAACAGATTTTATGATTCATTACATTCATGCACAATAATAATTTAAATAAATAAAACAGTCTCAACTTCGTACCAAAAGCACAAAACCACCTTTTGCCTCTGGCTCTCAATTTTAGGTGTTTTAACAAACTACCATCCAATTATAGCAAACAAGAAATTGTGGTAATCTTTCCACATCAGTAAGTGGCTTCATCAGTATACTGAAACCATCTTTGAAATTGTAGGTACAATTGTAAATCATTTTTGTGATTTACACAATCACAATTGTAAATCAGTCTGTTAAAGGGTTTTGTAATTATTACAGTGAAAAGACAATTACCACATTAGACTAACACACAGTAGCAGAAGTTCCTTCAAGAATTTTCAAGTTGTTGGATGGACTTGAGTGTCCACGAGCAGCTCTTATTCCTTGTGAAAGTGAGAGAAGATGTGGAAATTTCTCTATTCAAATGCAATCTCTGTCAAACCAAAAATCCGTCAAAAATCCCTCATGAGTGTTGCTTTCTGATGAGCTTTATCAAAGCTTCACAGGAAAAATGGATGAAAATGTATGTGCTAGGATTTATAAATCCATGGCAACTATGAAAACATTGCTTCTAACATAGGGATGAAGTACTGTCATTAGCACACTGAGTATTAAATCAATGCTACACATCTCCTTTTAGTACTAGCATAAGTTTGAGAGAAATTGCTTAGAGAGGCATGTGGTGAACAAGCTAAGAATTTTGCTTCCCTTCTACTGCAGGATCTCTTTCTTCCCACTGAAAATTTGATTTCCATGGTGCTTGCCATACAGAAGCTGGAGCGCTTTCCTAGGACATTTCTTTTGCAGCCTGAAGTTGTAGTTACTGAATTGTTTGTTCACAGAAGTATTTTACTGTAATTTTTGAAAGCATAATTAGAAAACAAGTTAGGGCTTAATTTGAAATTAGCTGCATCTAATTTTTACACTTTTTTCACTATTCAAAACAGTTAATTGATGCTGTCAATAACTCTAGTGGAGAGTAATGCTAATCTTTGGACTGTAGCATTCCAACCTTGTTTTCAAGTTTTAGGGTATTTTCCAACTTGTAATGGTGTATTGCAAAGAAAAACAGTACAATAAAAATAGATAGTCATTGTAGCCAGCATCAACAAGTAAGTTTCCAATTTTTCTGTATGTGTCTATTTAATTTTATCCTAGCCAAATTAATTGCTCCTTCAATCTCCAGATTCTGAGAAATGTAAAGAACTACATGAGAATGAGCTCACTGTGATAATGTACATTACCAGGAGTGCTGGCCTAGAGTGAGAAAAGTCTGAGCATATGAAGAAAACGTAGGCCAAGTCCAGGACTGAAAATCTTGGTGAGAAAACACTTTTGTTAGAAATACAAATATATTCTCAGTATCTATTATCTATTTCTCCATTGAAAGATCTGGCCAGTATCTAATTTTAGTGATATCAGCACATCTTATTGCTGTAAATTTGTTGGTATGTCCAAACATTAAATTCTCCAGATGAGAATTTAGCTGCATACCCTGTTCTCTTCAAATGCTCAGAAATTAATTGTCTGTAATAATCATTACCTCTTGCATTTCAGAATGTGAGTGAATTTAGTGCTCAGGAAAGCAGAGTCAAAACCAGGTCTGGCAGATATTTAGGGCTGGTGCAGTTGTCATGCAAACTTTACCTCTGTGCCTCCCCAGGTATGACTTGTATTGACCTACTTGTTCAAAACAAATTCTAGCAAATTAAAAGGAGAATCTGAAATGCTGGCAGTAGCTCAAGACAATGATTATACCGTGCATACTATGCATATTATATGACATTATTTACTGCTTTTTAGATGTCTTTGGTGCAAAGGTAAGATAAATGGTCTCTGTCTCCAGCTAGATACAAAAAGCTTATTGTTCAAAGCAGCTCCTAAGCTGAACCCTCCCTCAGGGAATGCCTCTTCACCATTGCTGAATGACCCTGAGATTAGAGGTTAGAGCGTGGTGCTAATAGCACCAAGGTTTTGGGTCCAATCCCCATATGAGCCATTCAGTTTAGAGGTGGACTTGATGATTTGTGTGAGTCCCTTCCAGCCCAGAATACTCTGTGATCTGGAAATAAATATTAAATACAATAGGCCTCCACCCAAACATGTCGATCCACTTGCTTCTCAGTGGCTCCTGGGAATATTAAGGTTTCCTTAGTGAAAATAAATGATTCTGAATTTTAAACAAGGCCTTCACAAATAAAGTGTCTGTTTCTAGAAGGACCACACTAAAACAGGAATTGGTATAGCAACGGGTACTATTTACAGTAGTCAGACACTAATTTGGGAAAAATCTTATATTGTAAGTACTCGATTAAATCAGTTAAAGTAAATATATCATTTTTACTTCAATGTGTTTATCATATTACAACAAACAGTGGCAGCATGAGATCATGAACCATAAAAATTATGACTCTAGAAGTCCAGAACTTGTAGAACTACATAGCTGTAGTTCTGAATTTGAGTTGAAAGCAATGAGGCGACTTTGAGCTATGTAATATGATTTGTTAACATACTCTGGAATGTAGACAGGTAGCCCCAGTGATGACCATAAGGAGAATGCAGGGAATTTATTTTCCTTGTCAAGGAGTTATTCAAAAGTACTGGGGCAAGTGAGTGTTTCAGATGTTGCAGACATAAACCTTTTGCAAAAGAAAATATTTAGATACTCCCAGATGCTCAGAAAAGCCAAGAGGGTTAATGCACTTTTTTGACTTATACTAATACAAATTTAATATATTTTCTGACTACATATGTCTATAGGAATTTTGACTATCTCCATCCCAGGAGTTTATCAAGAAACTGAATAATGAAATGGCTGCAAGAGCAGCTCCTTGTAGTCAGAATTAAAGACCAGACAGAAGGGGAGAGGTCTTATGCAGGAGATAGTTAATTCCAAAATATTTGAGTCACCTGTCTGGAAATTAGGGTGATGATATGAAGTATAAATCTAATTTTAGTTTCCTGTGATAGCAACTCAGAAATAATGAGTACCTTCTAGGTAAGTTATAGACATTCTCAATTGGGAATTAGCAGAAGAACAGCTGTTTGGTCTTCCACTGAATTTTAATATGTTGAGATTTTTCCTCACTGCTTTCAACCAGTTTTTCCTAAATTTTTGTGCATCTTATACACGCCTTAAAGAAAAAAGTTGTATCAGATTTGTGTATATTAGAAAACATCAGAAAACATAAATAGCTCTCTAAAACAAAGACACACTAAAAGGGAAAGGAACCGAAATTTCCTTCTGCCAGTCAAACAGAACTGACAGTTTCTGTGGGCTTGGGAATATCATTTCCCATTCTCTTGCTGGAGAGCCCAATACACTGCTTCCTTATGAAAATTAAAAAATTGATCACCTTTAGATCTAGTGCCATCCTGCTCCTTTTGCCAGCCTTCATGGAGAGGCCAGAGAGTGGTCTCATCCCTCCCCACCCCAAAAAACCAATTAATTATTTCTCATCTCACCATATCTGACTCGGTAGGATAGGTCTGCATGTTTCCTGCTGCTGTGGGTTGTACCAAGGGGCTTTGCTTTAGATCCTAATATCTGTGGGTAATCCTCATCATTTAGCTCTTACTCCAGCTGAGGCACAAGTCATTTCCACCTCGGTACTGAGCCTTAGGATTCCAGGAGCTCTGCTTAATTCCATGGTCCCAAAGAGTGATTTAGATTTGCTCTAAACCTAAATCAGAATTGCATAATGGAAACTTAAGTAAGCAGTTGTCATTACTGCAAGGAAAAACATTTTTTTTCTCTGAAGAAAGGCAGCTTTCTGGTAATGCTACAGAAAGATAACAAAAACCTTAAGAAAACAAGTCTTATAGTGATTTTTAAGTCAAATAAAACAAAAGAAAGACACTTTAATATTTGGCTTTCTTTTCTTCTTTCAGCTCCTCCCCCAAGCTGTCATTTGATGGATCAGATACTTCAACAGCAGTAATATTTAATACTCAACTGAACTCTTTGACTGCTTTTATCTGCCCGAGGTCAAAGATTCCATCTCAGGTGTGCCAACACAGTTGTCTAAGTCCATATTGTCAAAACGGAAATCATCTGGGTATTACCTTTTGGTTTTGTTTTGGATAGAGTGAAGAGGATTTTTAGTTCTCTTTCTGATAGTAAAGTTTAAGCCAGGGAAAATACATTGGATACTTTGTTGTTACTTCTGAGAGAAATGTGTATTGGCTTGATGTCAAAATGAGATTCTCATTTTTATTGGGTGCTTCTCTTAGCTTGGTTTCCTGGCTATGTATTACTAGTAATACAAAATCAAGTGCTGTTTTTATTTTCACTTGAACCAGTGTTTTACCTCAAGTACAAATCACTGACACTAGGAAACTTCTGGAAGACTTTGTTATATCTGACTCTTTCTGATGAATATGAGAAGCCTGGAGATCGAACAACAAAAGTAAGAAAAAGAGAAATTGCTGTTAGAATTTAAAATAGTTGCTATCTCATGAAAATTAAGCAAATTAGATCATTTTATCCACTTTCTAACAGGCTTTTCATTCACTAGAACAAAAATAAATAAAGGGCAGCGCTTTTACTCAGAGCTGAGTTGCTGCAGGATTTTCAGTACAATCTTGAAACACTTCAGTACAGCAGAAGCAAAATTATTCTGAGCCTTTGAAAGCCGGGGGCCATTCCCTCAGATGAGGTGACAGTAGTAAACCCATGTCTGGCTTTCAACCCTGCCTCAAATAATGAGCAAAATCAAGCAATAGGTCACCTCAAATGCTTTCCAGAACTAACCCAGGGAGATATGTTGTAAATCTGCAGCAAATGTAGAAAATTTTACTGTTTTATTACTAATGACAGTTTATAAAATGGAATAGTATTGTTATAATAGTACAATATAATAGTTTATGGTTGGAAGATTAAAAGCAATATCTTTTCCCCTCATTTTTGACAGTAGCACCTAATTCCATTTGAAGCAGATCTATGAGGTTATTTTTATTTGTTGATAAGTGTAAAATCAGCTTTTTTCATTGACAAGCCATTTTGAACTTCATAATTGGAATAAAATGCTGTTTAGTGAATTTTAAGCATGTGAGTGCAGTTAAATTCACATTCAGATATTTTTCTGGGAGAGATTTCATTTACAGATTCAGATAGTTACTTGCAGAAATTTAGATTTTTAAGAATGTCTAAAGTATGTAAATATATAATGCCCTCATAATTTCACAGGATATCTCAAAGCCAAATGAAAAAAAGAAGGGCTACACCTTCTTCAAAAACTGTTGTGTAGTGTCCCATCAGAACCACTTTGATGAAAGTTTTGCTTTTTATCATGTGTTCAAGAAAGCTGTACTGCTCATGGGAAACAATTCCATGCAGAAAACTGAAAATCTTTTGATGTTTTCATTCAGTTTGGGTTAGGTTTGTAAATACTGAAGATTGACTAATAATTGAATGCCATGGGTTCTTAAGTATCCATAATTTTGTGTGTTATAAGGAGCAATGAAAGCAATATCTTATGATTTTGCTTAAGAAAACTCATTTTGACTGCCCTATCATTCTTGACTCAGTATCATTTTCCATAATTGTTGTGGTTTAGAAATATTATTCCCCAATTTAGTACTCCCACTAAAAAGACCATGAGCCACTCCCCTACCCTCCTGAATGGGAGGCATAAAAGACAAAGATCACAAGTTGAGATCTGAACTATTTTCTGGAAAAAGGAATGACATAAGAAACAGTAAGAACGACAATATTAATAACAAAAGGTATAAGACAAAGAAACTATTTACATACAAGAGAAAACAACACCAGATTGTCTTGCCTGGCAAACTTTCTCCCACCAGAAGGACTGCCCATCTTCAAGGAAGCAAGAGAGTGTCTTTGCCCTGCCCTGCCAGTGACGTGGGGTGGTATCAAATATTATTTGGGTCTTGGCCACACCCTCTCCCACCGACCTGGGCGCCAAAACCACGGCAATAACAGTTTGTAATATACCAGTTATACAGATATTTTATATAAAATATTCTAAAATATTTTAAGGTGAGGCAGAATACGAGCTGCAGATAACTTAGAGAAAAATACTTAAGATCTTGAACTCAACCTTTATTTCTTAACAGAAATATAAGTCTTCCCTAATCTGGCAACGCCGGTGACATGCAGATGGGAAAGAGGGTGTCAAGCACAGTCAGCAAAATGTAAATTTTGCTGCAGCTATACCAATGACTTTTCAGTCATTTGAAAAGCGCATTCAAAGGCTACTATGAATTAAAAGGAGGGAAATATTGTGAGACAAAATAGCACATAAGTGGCTTATTTAAAAATGTGCCACATAAGAAAAAAACCAAAGGAATTTGAAAGACTACAATTTTTTGTGTGGTTTCAACTCTCTTTCCCACTGATCACTCTATGAAACACCCATAAAATCATAAGAGAAAACTGACCTACCACTACTAAAAATAACACATAATGAGCTGTTAAACATCAAAGTAAAACTGGAGCTACATAGAAAGATAGCATGTTCTTTCTTATCTCCATTATTGTAACCTTATGTTTCGAGGACATTGGACAGTGTTCAAGTGAGTAAATACTTAAATAAATTTTTATTTCTTATTCAGTGCTTTTACATTTCTGCTTTAACTCATAAACTTGTAGGGAAAAATCTGTTTGGATCCTATATTCTATGGTATGTTTCTCAAGCATATTTTGACATTTTTACAATTGCTGTCCTTATAAATTTTAGGATTGATCAATACACACTATTGAACTGAAAGACAAAAATAAAAATAAAATAACTCTCAGGATCTGAGTTTAAAAGCTTGTGGTTCTGGCCATGAAGAAATGTGTAAGATAGTATACACAAAGCATTTTATGCAAGTGAAAGCATTTGTCACAGAGTTTTGAAACTTTGGACTGAAAATACAGTTCCTTAGTTCAAGGTATTTTATTTGAAGATGCAATTTCTATCCACTGTTGGAATCAAATAAATTTCAAAAACATGTACGGTTAATTGGAAAATATTAAAATATTAAACAATGCTTAAAAACAAGGTTTGAGTGCAATACTTTTATGAAGGCTTTCTAAGGACTTCTTTGTTTAGGAGTAAATGCCAACAAAAATGATTTTTGCCTTATCCAGTTGAAAATAAATACTTAACATAGAGTATGCAGTTTAGCCAGATAAAGCACAACCAAGGGAATGGTATGAAATAATTCTTCTTCTTAAAAAAAACAACCTTTCAGTTAGGGTTTTGGCCCTTACCCTGTCCTCATTAAAACCAGTGACAAATATCCCCTTGTTTTAAATATAAAAATACTAACGGCTTTATAACATTCTGGTGATACTGGAAAAGAAAGTTATCTCCTTAGGATCTCTCTGATAAAATGGAAGACACATGCATAGAACTTGTTTAAGGATGCTCAGAAATATTCTTGGTTCTCAGTGAAAGAAAAAAAAAAAATCATGTCTGGTGTGGGCAGAAAGCCCAGTATTTTCCCAACATGGAATGAGGACCCAGAGATGGTGAGAGATCTTGGGGACCTTTTTATCCAAGTGAAATCAAACTAACTGTCCAGTAACAACAACAACCTACATAATCAAAAACTGAGTGACAACAAGGTGTTTTTGATGTCAAACAGCAGAAAATTTCCTGTTTCATTACTTTCTTCCAAAATACCCTAAAATGTGGCAATAGAGCTAAACACCCAGGGAATTCAAAGACAGAAGGATGTTGGCCGAAGGAACTGACAGACTACTCTCTTTTGTTTCCTGTTGAATGAGGATGAGCATGGCTGAGCTTGTGCCCACTCTGCTCTCTGCTGACCTGACACAGGCCAGCCCTGGCCAGAAAGCCATCCAGCAGTGTCTGGCTGTTCTGTTTCCAGTTTTTCAGCTGGAAAAATTGAACTGGATTAAACAGCCCATCAAAGCAACCTCTGGGTTTGCAGCAAGGAGCTGGGTCACATCTGGGTGATGCTGACCATGGTCAAACTGAGAGGCACCCACCTGAGCAGGGCATACCCTTTGCCTCCCACAACACCCAATGGTAGCTGGAACAAATTAAATAATCTTTAGCTTTATGAATAAAACAAAGGAATGCAAAGAGGAGGAAAGGAAACAGACCAGTGGCTTTTGGTTTTTCCTTAGACCATGGATGATCTTAGCCAAAAAACGTTGACTAATATAAGCTTATAAGCTTGTATTATATTACTTATAAGCTGTAATATAAAGACATGGTTTTGGAACCATTTCTTGTGAAGACAAAGTAAGTATTTTAATTTCAATTTTTAGATGAGTTTGCATTCAGAATATGCCATTACGAAAAGGAAACGTTTCCTACTCTGTTTTAAAGTGTTGATGAGTTACTGCTTTGATACAGATGAGACAAAATCCTTTGGACTATTTTGGGGATAATTTTGGACTACTTCGGGGATACTCTTGAAAACTGTCTTTATTATACATCAAAGCTTGTGAAAATATTTCTGCTTGACCACTTCTTCATGAAAATGACAATGTGTAAATCTACACTTCTGGCCAAGGAAGAGAATGTTATAAATGAGCTCTGCCAATGTGACTTGAAAACTGAAATGTTCAGACATGAGTCTGAACATGCTGTTTAATCCCTGAGTTTATAGCATTAGTCTTAGCTGGTAATAAAAAAGTTGTCTAATATCCTTCTTGACTGATCAAGTCCTTGTGGTAAATTACACAGATATGAGGTTATGCACAAAAACTTCTCAGAGTAATCATAAATCAAATACAGTGAACTGGTTTGGGAAGTAGGTAATGTGAGCTTTTTTACTGCCACTTAACTCTGGTTAGAGTTAATTCAGAAGCTCTACATGTCTAGAACAGGCTTATAAAAGACACTGATCTCTGTGATCATTTGAGAGGAACAATTTTACTTTTATGGTTGATAGGCACCTTATGAAACAAACAGAAAAATACATGGAAGGAGTGACTTTTACCAAGGAGCTGTAGAAGCACATTTAAGAATTTATTTTGATTGTTTAGCTGAAATAAATGTAATTCTAAGAGCTGAATGAGCTGTTTGTCAGAGCTGGATGAGGTGAAGTTGTCAATTTAAAAAGTACAGCTTTTATAAAACTTTTGCTAATGAAACTCTAAAAAATTTAAACTGATGTTTGCTTTGAAATGAAAATAACTTTTTTGAACTATTAATTTACCCTTTTTGCATGGAATTTTTTTATTGTTAAGAGACACTGAAATGTATTTTTTGCTATTATCTTGATACTTTCTGGTTTGTATTCACAGACTTGGGATGTGCTGTTACACACAGGAAGTTGTCAGCATGAGCCACCCATATCACAGTTGACAGAAACTCCCTAAGGCCCATTAATCCACCTTGATAACGACTGCTGTTTCAGTTACTACTATTATATAAAATTCAAGCTTGTTCACATGAGTAAATTAAGCATGTTTTAATCATCCCATGGAAATTACTTGGTGTCTCCGACAGAATTAATCCTGTACAGTAAAGGTTTCAGGGCAATTTTTTCAGTGTGCCAGAGACTTCCAGTAAAGACGAAGGAAAAGAGGCCACCGAAGTCAATAAGCCCTGAATTAGAGCCTTTGAATTTGGCTTATCTCTTATCCCAAGGGTAAAATAAGAGTACTCCAAAATAAATAAATGAAAGTCATCTTTTAAAATAGAATAAAGGGTCAGAAAAAATTATCTTTGGTTCTCCTGTAATGAGTATATAAAGTTTGTTTGAAGCTCTACTTTAGGAATAAAGATTAAAAAGCAAAAATTCTGCCTTGCTTGTCTTAAGAGACAAGCAAATATGTGTAGCCATTGTGGTCTCCTCCATGCCAGCTCCTTTTGTCTTAATTAGTCTAAAATTTCTTGGTCTTATGACAGATCTTTTGACTCTATGCAGGCAAAAGAGAAAGGGGCACCAGAAATTCAGATATCTGGAAGTACCTTATCTTTTCTTATTTCTGTTCCTGTCAAGAAAAATATTGCTGCATGCTTAAGAAAATAAATAGGGTTCTAAGGCTGAAGGAAATAAGAAACAAAAAAATCTAATCATTTACCTCATCTTTTCTCATCTGCCATTACACACGAAGTATAATTCAAGTTTACAAACTGCAGTGAGAGCAGATCCAGCCTGGATGGTGGATGAGATCAGGTCCTTCTGCCCTCTCTTTCAGTGCAGGCAGTGGCTGGTCCGCTTTTTCCCATGTATAGCTGCAACAGGCTCTCCATTCCAGCCTCCCCCTGCAGTACTGCAGAGGAAGGATATTTCTTCAGACTTCCCTTCCCCAGCGATCCCCTTCAGGCTCTGGAGGATGAAGAAGCCCTTATGTTCACATCAACTCAGCATAAGCATTTCTAGGGGATTTAGACTCATTGTGGAGCTGAGATGTATGTGGAAGGGCAAATACCTTGGTAGGGGGAGGCTGATATCATGCCAGAGATGCAGAAAATCAGCCTGGGCAGGAAGAGTTGTGGGCAATAGAGGCAGCATCTCAAGGGTTTGGACATGGGTTTGGAAAGGGGATGCAGATCTGGGGCAGTGCAGTCTCAGGGGACCCTTTGAGCCTGCCAGTTAGTTGCACATGAGTATGCTGGTAGGGTTGAACTGAGGGAGGTGGCAGCTAAGTGGCAAATTCCATTTGCAGTGCCCTTGTATACACAGAAACAAACAGCTTGAGCCAATTCTTGAAACTCAACCTTTCTCATCCATTTTCCCTGCTTTTGCCTGTACAGCTCAAGGCCTGACAGAAGTATCTGCCATACTGCCAGTAGCCTCAAATAGAAACATTTAATTTATGTGGACATCTTAAAACCATTGAAGGTTTTTAAATTAAAAAATTAAATCCAGCTGCACTAACCATGCCAGGAAAAATTACACAGGGCTTACAGTCAACATGGATTCTTAGTATATGAGCAGTCCTAATGAAAGAAACAGTAAATTCAGCAAGAGGTCAAAAAATCATGACTTCCTATTTATACAGGCATTCCTGTAACTAACATGAGACATTACTTGTGTTCAGGGAAGTTTAGAAATATATATTTGAAATTTTTCTCCCAGAAAATCCCTCTGAAAAGAGGGATTGAATCTTGAATGCTTTCATCTATCCATCTTGGAACGTTCCACCTTCATTATCTTTTAGAGGCTTTGTGCTTCACATTAATTGTCTGATGTTTGTGTGTTTAATCAGAGCATCGAGAAACCTTACACTGAATATTAAGACGGAAGAGAAAGGGGTCCATACGTTGCTTAAGACATTAATTCTGAAAGACCTTTCTATGTCTCTCATGTCCTTTCTCCAATGCAATGATGACTGAGCTCTCACCCAATAGAAATACCTTGGCTGGTCTTAGATCAAGCACTCTAGAAGTAAAAATAAAAACCCAAATACTTGTATTTTGGCAAATGTGGTTTATTCTGTCCATGTCAATTTTTGTGTGAATTATATGTGTCCATATACAACATTGCTGGCTGAATGTGTTTTTCAGTATTCTGTATTAGATATGCTCGTTCATTACGTATTACACTATTTTTTTATGTATACGTCTGTATCATTATTGATAAACTCTATTTGACAGTCACAGGAAAATGATTCCCTGATTCTATTTTGTTGTCTGTGTAGGTTTTTGATGAAAATGATGCCAGTCATTTTGCTGTCTGCAAATTTCCCATGTGATTTTGATACCACTCTTCATTTCTTGTTTCCTAGATAGTCCATGTTAACCAATATGTATTTAACTTTACTAAAGTAGAATGTGTGAGAAGACTCTGAGTCAGAACAGACCCAAATAAGTGAATTGACTCCTCAGCCCTAGAACCTTTGAGTCTCTAACTGCATTGGTAAATGCCCTATAAATTCTTGCTTTTTCAATAGTTTTATTTTCTTCTATACTCATATATATTAGAGTCTTCTCTCTTGAAAATGGAAGATGAGATAATTATGTAAAAAATTTATGATAATTATCATGTTTTCAGATTTTTCTTGTGCTTACCCCAATTCTTGGACAACATCGCTTTACTCCCAGGTAACCAACAAGAGAGAGTGTATAGTCATGTATTTCAACTTGTATTTCTTGAAGGAGATCAAGGGAACAGATTGTGGAAATAAGAGAAAGTCACTTGCTATGAACAACACTGCTAAAAGATATAGGAAATTACAATAAATCATTTTGGAGCTCAGTTCAAAGTGGATTTTTTCTCCTATCTGTCCACAGTACAGGCATATGAAGCAGCAACATATGGAGAACAACCACTACTTTCAGGAAAAAACTATCTGAATTCAAATAACCTCTTTAAATCCAGAGCTTGTCCTGGGTGAAGATTACAAATTACTGATAAATAAGTGTGATAAAATTAAATAATATCCACTGCTTTAGTAAATCATATTGATGGGGAAAAAATTAGGATATCAATTTCTGAAAATGGTAAAAAACGCTTCAGAAGCATAGAATTACATTTAAATTCAAATACTACATTTTGTTGTTTAACCTTCTGCTAAAATTTAGAGTCTATGGTGAGGGTCTAACTTCTGGCCATCAATAGACGAGTATAAAAACTGTATATTTGACCAGTGATGTCTGGTCTCCCAACATCAGTGAAAAGAAGGCTTTTGGAAGTGTTAACAATTTGGATTTTAACTGCTGTTTTCTTCACAGAAATGTTTTTCTCTATTTTCTTTCCTGTTTGATGTCTTTTCTGAAAACATTCTATTTAACTACATGTTTTTCCTGGTGGTGGAGTGGGCAAGACATTCTCTATGATACTGGAAAAATCATAGCAATCAGGTGAAGTTCCAGGTGACTGAAAAATGGAAAACATTGTACCCATCTTTAATAAGAGTAAGAAAAGGTAACTCTGGGGACTACTTATCTTTAAGCCTCATCTCTGTGCCTGGGAAGATCATGGAACAGATCCTTCTAGAAACTTTGCTAAGGCAAAGTGGAGGACAGGGCTGTGATACAAAACAGCATGGCTTTGCCAAGAAATTTGAGACTGTTGGTCAGAGGGTGAAGAAGTTCCATTAGGTGAGAAAATTATGTTGTTCTTTTTAATATATCCCTATTTTTCCCTTCATTTGCAATGTAATTATAGGGCACCTCGAGGTCAGAGAACATGCACAATATGAGAAGCACTTACTTTGGCTGATAATTCATTAATTTGACAGGCCATAAGTTTTTTTCCCTTCTTCTTCATTGCAATGATTCTTCTTCCTTGGTGATGAAAAAAAAAGTAACTTTCTATTTTAGTGGTACTGAAGACGCTTGTACTCTAACAGAAGGAGTGTCAGGAGTAAAAGCCTTTGGCTGAAGTGGCAAATACATCACAGGCAAAAAATTCTAAGTGGAGGTGTTGATACATATGCCACTATTTGGCCTTCTTTCCAACACCTGTCCAGAGATTAAGTAGAATGCAGTTTGTGCTTTGTCACTTACACTACAGATGACTTTGGCCTTCAAGTGTAACTCAATAGCCTTAAAATACACAGTAGATAAACACTAAATACCAGGCTATCAACAATTTCATTCCTAAATGGATTGTGAGAGGACAGGATGCCAATATGATAATCAAGCCACCACTGAGGCTGGTTGTTTTATTTCCAAAGTAACAACTGGATGCAATTAAAAGCTATGACTTTCTCTTCTGTCATATCTGGTCAATTTTTTAGGTCTCAGTTGAGTAATAGTGCTTCTTGCACCTCATCTCCTAGGTAACTCTTAGAAGCATGCCACTTTCAATTGCCAGATGTTCCTGTCATCAGCCTGACCCCTCAAGAAAATTTAAACCGAAAGCTGTCTCTTGTGATTTCTTCATTTTCCTGTACAGTAGAAATGAGAGAGGGAGTGATGAGTGGTTTATTGGTCAGAACATATGAAGGATGTCAATTTACAACTACCACTTTAATTTGAAATTCGTATCCTGTCCTGGAGTTGTTGGGTATGACTTAATAATTTCCCAAAACTATGCATGGATCCATCTGAATTCTGCTGCAGCTCAGGCTCCGTCAGAAGGGCTCATGTTTTAGTCCAGACACCCACCCCAGAGTCTTTTGTTGCCAGGGTTCCTCACACTGTCAGAAAAGGAGGCAAGTGCAGTTACGGAGTGCTCCAGTCAGCTCCAACTTACTGCTCCTATCATGAGCTGTTTTGGACCACCAACCTAAACTTTTATCAGTGGAATAGGCTGCCCAGGGAAGTGACAGATTCACTATCCCTGGAAGTTTTCAAAAGGCATTTGGAGGTGGCTGTTGGGTATACGATTTAGTGGTGAACACAGTGGTGCTGGGTTAAAGGGCAGATTTGATGATCTCAAGTGCCTTTTCCAACCTTAATAATGAGCCCATGAATCTAAGTTGTGTAGAATTGACTGAAGTTAAAATCTAGCCCAATCTTCTGTTTAGCTCAGTGTAAATAAGGTAAAAAAACCCCCCAAACAGCGATAACCCGAATCTTCACTTATGTTACCCAAAACCTCCTTGTTTCTCTCTCCCTCTTTTTCTAAATACAACCTTCTCTCCTTTCATATGTGGGTAAATGCCTTATGAATATAGGTACACATATATATATACATATAGGTACATATATATATACACATAGGTATATATATTTGTGTGCGTGTATAAATTGCTATTTCCATGTTTTCCATGGGTGGTGTCCCTGTCCATGGTGGGGGAGGCTGGAACTAGATGATATTTAAAGTCTTTGCAATCCAAGCCGTTCTGTGATTCTTATGAACAGTGTGTCTAGGCCATTTGAAATCAGCAGACAGCCTGCCCTTCAGTGTGCTATGTGTTTGGTCAGAATCCACTTGCAATGTTCTCATTGCTCTAAATAAGGAAACTTTTCATTTTAGATATCCTCATTCAGTAATGGTTTCTAGGGTCACATGCACCAAACTGACACATTGTATTGCTTTCCAGAGGGAATTTTGTGATGATGTTATGAGATTTGGAATCCTATTTCTTGTCTAGCACTGAATAAATTAGCAGCTTTGGTTCATTAGACACTCTGGTGGTTCATTTCTGCTTTCTCCATAATCCAGATTGTAGCTCTCAGACATGTTAATACCCCACATTAATTGGGGGTAGTTAATTCACTGCAACTTGCAGTTGATGGAGCTCTCACGGCAGAACACGTGCTCTCAGGTATTTTAAAATATAGCTCTAAAAAACTCCTTTAGTTGCTCAGAAGCATAAAATATATCTAAAAAACTACTTGAAAAAGAGGAATTTTGCAGGGCGACTTAATTTGTGACATTAATATGGGATTTTGGAGTCTAGTATTAAGAAGTTAGCTTGTCTCATGGAGTAGCATAGGCCAGGACTGGACATAGACCAGAAATTTAGCCAGCCTCCATAACTATCAGAAATCTTGTCATATTTTTAGGGGAAGTTACAAGAAAAGAGAAATTGTCTGCTTTTAGTTACATGGCTTCACTCTTTGCCATACAGCTTAATGCACATAAAGACACACATACAGACACTTTGATTTCAGAAGACTTTAGTGATAGCAAAAGCACTTCCATTGAAATGTATTGCAAACCTTTAGGCATAATATTGATTTTAAACATTTTATAGGCCAGAATACATATGCTGGACTCAGCAACAAACCTTCTGTGTAATAGGGATCTTAATACAGAAGTGATAATCAAAAGATATACAAGGTGCTCAAAATAGCAAAATATCTATTTTTTTTTTAATTCTTTTTTTCGGGTAAAACACCAAACAATAATGAAAATATTTGTATTTCAGCATGTGACTTAGAAGAATTCACTTTAAAAGATAATAAAAGTCTTCCAGGTAATGTCTTAGTAGCCTCAGGACTCAACATGTGATTTTCTGTATTCTTAATTCTAAAATTAAATACAATGTAAAGAAATGCTTCGCATGGTAATTTTACTTGCAGATACATGCAGATAACATGCTTTGTTTAGCCCAATAAGTACAAAGTCACATAAAACTGTGTGTCATTCCCCATCTGGAAGAACTAAGTAATATTAAGGAGTAAGAAAGTATGGTTTTGGGTTAAAAATACTCCTGCTTGTCCTTGAAATGAAAATAAGAAAGAAAGGTAGCAGGCCTAATGCTGAAGTGCTTGTGAGGGATGGAGTCCAAGACATTTGGCTAGATTCACCACCACTTCTCTGTAGACACACTTACGATAGATTTGATAATGGTAAAACACTCATAGCAGTTGTCAGTTGCTTTGTGTGACATTCCTGCATCTAGGTATATAAATCTACAGAAATATAGACAAACACTGAGTGTTTTTTATGTCCTTGAATTAGAGGTCTGGAAGAATCAAGAAATGTTGGAACACCTTATAACAGCTATGCATATTTGATGTAGAGATAAAAGGATGTTTTATGTCCTGGCATTTCATGTTGTCTTGGTGATTATGATTATTTGCATGCTCAAATTCTTGAGTGATTTTCAGACTGAAAGCTTTGAAAGTTCCCTATAAGTGTCTAGAACTGACACCAACATTGGACATAAACATTTAAAAAATATTTACTTATCCATGTCAGTGCTTAAGAAATGAACAGAAACGAACAGATAATTTGCCATCACATTGCAAGAGTTTCTGTATTTGTGTGAGAGGGCCTATATTCCTTCCATAAAGAGAGCAAAAAAGGATCTCTTGGAGTTTTTTTCAGCAATGAGCAAAGGGTGAGTTGAGCAGGTGTTCAAACAGAGCAGTGATGAGATGCAGAGAATCGACTCCTTGTGGAACACAGCAGACATAAGAAAGGGTTTGGCCTATAGAAAGGGCAGCGGATGGTGTGTTGTATGTAGGATTTTATTATTTTTTTTCCTCACCGTAGTATTTATTTACTGTCTGATTATTACCTTCAGAGCACCTAGCATATTGTGTGCAACTGAGAGTATGTGGCATTTTTGGAATAAATTTATATAGGGATAAAAAGTGCTCAAGACAGCAAAATTGGACATTTTGCTTGCCTCAGAAAGGGTCCTCCATAAAACCTCATAAACCACGAAAAGCAGACAGTCAGCTTTCCTGGCATCCACAGTCCTTTTCCCCAGATAAAGACACTTCTTTCCAGTACGTAAATCTTCAGCATGAAACTGGCTTCAGATCTGCTAAATTTCTACCATCAAGTAACATATTGCTTTTCTTTTTGTAGTGGGTACTGCCAGATTGACAACTAATTTATTTTCTCCTGCAGATGTGCTGTTCTGGCTAGTTTCTGCAATGATTTTCATTTGTTTTGGCACCTGCAAACTCATGACTCTCAATCTGGCCTTTTATTAGGACATATGTTCTACAATTGAATAATGCATTAGTATAGATTTAGCTGACAATTACATTTTTGCTTACTTTCTAATTTTAAGTGCAACATTATCAGTTTTGGGATTTTTATTCAAATGTTTCAAAGCATGTGACTGCAATTTATAATGGGGTGTTCTGAACATCTTCAGTTCAGGTTATCATCTTCTCTTAGTATGATTTTGTACAGATAAAACACATGAGTACAGCTGATCATGTGATTAAGTGTACAGCATTTATATGTTGCCATTTCTGCTTTTGTAGTTATTTAATTTTAATCCTGCCTCCTAATCCCCACTTTATCTGACTTTTTATTATTACTACTTGATATTTTCCATGCATAACCACTTAAGGAAAGATTTTCTTAAAAAAAAAGTACTCTCCGCAAGTGTAAGAACATAAATACAAGTATTGCTACATCATTGTAAAAACCAGAAAATATAAAAATTACCTTTTCATACCCACATTTTCATTAGCAAAGAAACATGGTTGTGCCATCTACTAACGATGTCTATCACCAACTGGTTACATCCTACATAACACACTAAACAAAATTTAGACAGCTGAGGAAAAGGAATTAAAAGAGTTGTTTTCCTGCTCTCAGGGTTCAGCTGCTGCTGAGGCTGACACAGTCAGTAGTGCTGCTAGTGACTGCTTTTGTTGATGAAGTAACACAAACTTTGTCATTTGTGCTTTCTCTGAGGTTTGTGTTCTTACCTTTGCGTGTGCACCTCCATGCCACTATGAGAGCTCTCCCAGCCTGTGGCGTATCCTGCTCCTGGGGAGCAGGAGGGCAGCTTTTGTCTCACCCTGCTCTGTCCTGCACCTCCTCTGTCACCACAGAAACCACCATGTGAGCAAAGCTTGAACACTCAACAGTACCTGATAAGGAGCTGCCAGGAGGTGTGATGTGGGACAGTTATGGTGGTTATACAACCGCAAAGCTCTTTGCCCCCATCTCCCTGCCACTCCTGGCCTTTCCATACTCCTCTTAAGTACCAGTTACACAATGGAGATCTTTTGCAGGTGGTTTAAAACAACTAAAACTGACAGAAGATAACGTTTCTGTACATTAAAACATGATGCTATGTTCCAGAGTCACATTTTGAGCCAGGATTTCATGGCGAAACTTCCATCACATTAATGACATTGTGTCCCTCTTTCTAGCACTGCAAATCACTGTCTAACAGATGTTGAAATCTGCAGTGATTTTTGTGGTTATGAAACCGGTCACTACAGCAGGACAGATTTCTCCTAACACAATGCCTTACACTAAGACAATACTGAAGAGCAGTTTTCATGTGTGAAAGGAAGAGAATGCCATAAATTTCCTCTGGCAAACAAGCTTTAGTCAACATATTTTAAAGGACAGGGCCTCAGTATGACGTAAAAAAAGCCCTGCATGGGTCTGTCATAGGAACTGTCACTACTGCCTGTTACAGTTATTTTCAGGGTTATGCAAGTGTTGATCCTGAAAATACATTACAAGGAGTAAAGGTGTCAACAGCTTCTCATGTTTGGTCCTAGATATCACATGGACTTGTGCTGGCTATTTCTTCACTCCTTCAAGTACTGATGTTTGCTTATATCTACATGCCCAGCAAGACAAGTCAGGTCCCAAAAAGGAAAGGTTCCTGACTGTCTACTTCAGAAATACTCCTGCAGTAAATTCAGCTCTCTTTCATTCTTACCAAAGAGTGCTGAATTCTGCTTGTCATGCTTTAGCTGTTCAGAGATGCTAAGCAGCAAGACTGGCTGTATAATCCGAAACACAACAAAGTGATTCAATGGTTCTTGAGATTGCTCATGCTGTAATTAGTGTAACTTGTCACATCCTTAAAGATTTTATCAGGATTTTTTGGCATTGCTTTCCTTGTTTTTCCAATTATCTGGAATCATTCTAATGTCTAAAGATTCAGTCAGGATTAAGTCTGTATTGTGTTTTACATTCTGTAAAGGCACAGAATAATCTATGTATTTGACTATTTATACAAACTTAATCCCTCATCCTGGAGACTGAATTCCTGACATGGAGAACTTTCTTTCTAAAAGTAAATATAAAATCCTAAGTAAATGTAAAATACCAGGTCTTCTAATGCAAAACATATAAATTTCAAAATTTTGAAACTGTAAGATGGTATTGTGTGTCTTCTTTTAAATACTGGGTGTCCATTTTATATACCCCATTTTGTTTGTATGTTTTCCCGTTCCTACTTTGTTTCTAGAACAAAGACTTTGGGGGTTTTATGGGGATCTTTTTAACATTTCAGATCATGTAAGATTTTTATTTTCTCAACACAGCAACTGTTGAATGAAGATTAAACGCCTATTTGTAGAATGTATGGCATGTCCTTTTCTACCAGGCCAAGGAGAGGTATTCAAAGAAATGGAAGTAGGGAGGAGGACCTATAGGTCTCATATCCTCCTAGGTATTTGGTCAGGGTGGAGGATAAAAACATCCTAAAATGAGGTTTGTGGCGGCTGTCATCTCAAATTAAAATGGAGAGGTGGTATCTTAAAACTGTAAAGCATCAGAAAAGGCCATGCTGCCACTGAGGTGTAGTGGAGTAGAACACGACGTGACAGAGAACATCACGATCAGAAGTTGTTGTCATGATTAGTAAAAGAAGCAGGACATTTGCTACAGGCACAAACTTCAGTTTGAAATTCTATTTTTTACCTGTCTTTATATGAAGTAATGCTGCAGGACCTGATTTTGCAACTTTCAGAGCGTATCTCGGTGTATGAGAGGGTGCAGATGGATGTTGCTGGAACTCCAGACGCTGGAGACAGATCAGCTGAGGTTCAGAATGCTATTTGACAAGCAGCATTGTCCCTTTCACTGAGATGATCTTCAAGAGCTCCAATTGACTACCTATGCNGTTACATAAGGAAAGGGTATAAAATGTATCGATCCCAAAACCCAAGTCGGAGTCAGATTTGGGTCTGTACCCCTGATTCCCAGAGCTCTTCAATAAAAGCACCTGCATATAATCATGCTGTGATTATGTGTTTCAACGCTAACAATGCCACCATGTTATTGAAAAATGGTAAACTGTATTACCAGCAAGTTCATTTATTCGCATTTTTACCAAAACCAAATCACGTTCATTTATTTATAGTTTCATTGCATTTTTGTACTTTTTTTTTCTTACATACACAGCTATTATTTATTGCCTTTCCTCTTTAAAATAGAGAAGTGTTTCCTTGATCACATTTAAGTCTCCATTTATCAATAAAACATAAATATGTTCTTGACATTTTAATTTTATTTTTATTGGGATATAGTTTACTGCTTTTTAAATTTATTCTTCTTGATCTTTTTCGTCCTTCATCAACATGGTTTCACAGCGAATTTCAGAGTCTCTGTTGTCTATAGCTTTTAATGTGTTTGATTTTTCACATTTGTTATCTGTTTAGTTTATTTTTTTCCTTCTCAAATGTTTTATAGGCACTACACCAATGCTGGTCCTGTATTTGTGTTGGCTTAGAAGTTCCATGTAATTTAAAATCCCATTGGTAGATCTCTGGGAGGGGACTGCCTTGTACTTTCACATCCAAGAAATGTAATCCACACTGCCTTTATGCAGGTTTACTATCTCAATGATGTATGGCATCTGACAGAACTTCTTTGAAGACCTGCTGAGAAATTTCTTGGATTTGGATACATGACATAATTGAAGTTTTGATTCACACACGTGTCAGCACTTCTTCTTTTCATTCTACCTCCAGTAGCTCAAACATCTTACCTGAAGCTGTTGTTCATTGCTTAGTTTGGCATCAGTCCATAAGCGCAGGGTCACTTGAAGCCCCAGACTCAGCCTGGGTTTTCCCAAAGTGCAAGTGAGCAAAGTGCACTGTTCAAAGAAGCTCACTGAAGCTGTGAATCTTTTATTTTCCCAGAATCCAGAAGTCTTGTAAAGTCTAGGAGTGTCTGACTGTTTCTTTTGCTTGATACATTATAGTTAAACCACAAAAAGGGAGTTGTTAATCACTGTTATGCTCCTGACCCGCCTTGAGCCATTTTCCATTGAGTGGCCTGATACACAAACAAAACATTTTTTATCAAGCACTTGCAACTGTGGATTTCTTGGGTGTTTAGTGTTCCATCCAGGACTCCCACAAGTGCATGCATACAGATAAAATGCCTAAAACCTACTGCCAGTCCAAAACTTTTGATTTTAAAATATTTTGGATATTTTATCTTCAGAAGTCTACGAGTAAAGCAGATAACCACTGCCTCTGAAAACCAGCCATTTAACTTCAGATTTGTATCATTGACATTTAGCAGACATTAAATCCTTATTTTTGCTAGAAAATCATATAAATGTGATGTTGAATAGTTCAGACATATTTTTATAGTTATTGACTGCAGCGTTCTCTGTTCAGTCTGCTGGCATCTATTGTCTTACTTTTCTTGCAAAATAAGAGTTAAAATTGTTGGGGCCACAAAAAAAGCTCCATAAAAACCCAAATCATCAGATTAACAAATGCATTTCTAGTTTGGGTTTTCCTAAGATAAGAAAAATATTCTTTGTACTGTCTCACCATATTCTTCCTGACATTTCCCATTAACTGAAATAAAAATAATTCTCTTTTCTCTTTCTGTAAATAATTTTCACAGCAATATATACTTGGTATACAAACCATGAAGAGGATATCTCTTTCCCGAGTTTTGAAGATATTTTAGACAATGTTTTAGACCAAGAGCAATTCTCAGGACTACATCTTTACTAGTGAAAAGAATGTTCCCAAATACTGCTCCCTGACCCTGAAACTCCATCATCCCTACCACTAAATTGCTGGACTGGTCTCCAGAACAGTCAAAGCCATGACCAACAAGTACCAGGCATAATTTAGGACACAGCACAGGCCAGGAACTATTCTCAGTGGGCAGTTTTGATATTGCCAACCATGTTTTGAAGGGAAACAGAATTCAGTATGGACAAGGGTTATTCCATGCCGAGTACCAAGACATACTAGAGGCTATTTCTAATGAAAACCAGGCTTTTTCCCAAGATGTATTTTATTGCTATTTCAGGATATTAATATTTTGCAAATGCTTCTTCCTGTTCTCTGACATCCAATCTATGATCTATGCTATGTCATGATGGTGCAATTGCCTGCAAGTCAACAAATAAAGAGCGCGTATTCTTACATGCATGTCTCAGGTAAAATATTTTGAATAACATCAGTGTAAATAATCCATGAATACAAACCAGGATATGAACGTTTGCTTCAGAATCATCTATAAAAACAAGGAGCAGCATCTTTTTCAGAAAAAGGGGCATTTATGTTGCATAAGGCATGCAATACAGATTCTCATCTGTAGCCCAGTATTCAATCTACATGCTCACTCCACGTCTGCAATGGCTCTTGAGAAAGCAGAGAACCCAAGCAAGAGCAAATGGTGTTCTTCTTCATGGTCTGTGACATTACTGCTATTTCTGTTCTCCAAAAGATAAGAATATGATGTCTGATTACTTGTCCTAATTTTTGTTTATTTAATCTGACACCCAAATAGGAAGTGACTAAGAAATAAATAACTAAATATTTCATGGAAATTAAAGGCAAAATTAAAACATTGCTCATGATGTGGCAGGAAGGAATTGCCAGAACAAGGCATTAGGTTTGCAGCACTGGCTAGGATTCATATCAAAGTTGAAACTTTTCTAAATATTATTTTCTACTCATCCTGTTATAACTGATTTATGCATTACAGTTGTCACCCCTCTCTTACTGTCATCAGCAGAGCTGCAGCTGACATCAAATCAAGCACAAGGGTAACCATTGTTGCCTGTCACAATGCAAGACTCCTGTGGTCAGTAATCAGAAATAACATTTATAGCAAAAGCCATTTCTGCTGCAATAACCATGTTCCTGCCAACAATTCTCATTTGAGAAAGAAATAAAAAACTATTATTTGACAAGAGGTTGCATTTCACCTTATTAGAAAGGTAAATCCTCATGATAAAGAGAAACATGGGACATGGCAGATCCCCAGGGATTTATTTTTGAGGTAATGAGGAAATTGAATTGTTAACAGACATTTAGAAATTAGTTACAAATGGGTAAGCTGGGAGGTGAACAGCCATAACTCTTTACTTCTCAATTCCTCTAAGCCTGCAGAGCTAATACCATAGACAAAAAGCTGATTGATGAATTACTGACCTGGAAAGGAAGAAATAAATAACTAAATGTGCTGGGGTATAGATGCCTACACTGCCAACATGCCATGTGCCAACACACGTGAACGGAAACCCAAGAGCCAAACACAAAAAAGGAAAAAACACTAATCTACTAAAAACCCCACCCCAAACAGAAAAATAATAAACAAAAGCCCTCAGTGTTTGGAAATGGAAGTGTGGCTCATCAGGAGAATCTAAAGATCTGGAATTCTACAGAAAGGGGAATCAGTGTTGGAGTTAAGTTTCAAGATAGGTAGTGAGAAGCTGCTGTACAGATTGATTAAGTAATGATCTGGTCTTCTGTTCACCAAAAGTAGATTGGAATTATTTTGGGAGACTCACAGCAACGAAAATGTTTACCTCATCTTCTGTATTACAAGTTACACAGATCTGACAAAGTACCATTTAAGTGGATTAGCAGTTGTTCCATGGAATACAGGATATTTACACAAATGTTTTTAATCCTAGCCATAGTTGCCTGTCCCCTGATCACAGACTAGATGTGTTGTGTTTCAAATAAGAAGAGTATTGCGAACAGGGGCAATGTGTCACAGTACCTGTGTTCAACAGTAGAGGAAGTTGCTGATATTTCATTATGTTTAACACTAAAGTTTCCTGCTTCTGGATGTATGTGGCATCTCAGTGAGCATTGTTGCTTGCTGTTGGTATTGCCTTTTGCTACCTTTCCTTTTTTCCTAGCAGGATGTACTTAAATTTAATTTAGTCTTTATTTCTTAACTGCACAGGACCACACTTTCTCAGCTGTTCTAGCTTCATGTTGTTACTGGACGTGATGGAGGGAAAAGGCATATCTCTTCTCTCCTATCCCCCAGCAAATATTTGGGGTTTGATTCTACTCCTGTGGGCAGTAAATGGAGGAAAGCAATCTGTTGCATTTTAGGGCTGTGCAATGCAAGCACATCCTGAAAGGGCATTACTGCATTGTTCCTCGAGAGCTTTCTTTCGGAATAACTTTGTAATAAGCTCATGTAAGTACACCTGCAAGTAAAATTAGTTTTACATACTAGTTATTTCTGTTCTATTTCTATATTTCATTATTTCTAACACTCATATTTGAACAAGAGACCAATTTTAGGCAATGACCTAATTGTATCCTTAAATATTTTTAATGGAATGAAACAACAGACTTTTTAGTGTGTCCAGCTGCATTACAAACGAATCAGAAAATTTTAAATAGTTACTTTATTGAAAACACACTTGGAAAGAGAAACCCCTTGGATTTTGACTGTTGAAAGCTAAATGATTTAGAAATTTTACTTTAACACAAGATTGTATTCAGAACCCAGAGCTGATCACCTAATGAAAAGTTTCTCCGGAACACACCAGGTTGCAGAAAATTTTACTCTGTAGTAGCAAATGTTCTGAAATAATTATCTAACTTTAACAACCAGAAAATAAAGCAGTGTTCAGCTCTGGTTGTGTACTATGTAGCATTTTCTATGTTTTGATTTCTCGTCATTAAATTATTTGTCACTTGTCTGAATCCAACATAAAGAAGAATCCTTAATTCAAATGAAGACACCAGAATATACATCAGTAATTTTATTGCCATACAAAAATAAAAATTAAAATAAGATGTCTTTTCTTAGTTGTTGTGCCTTCTTATTTTATCCTCAGTGGAAATGGCAGGGCCTTTGCTAATGTATCACATAGACTCATTTATTTTTATTCCTTCTCTAGTCATTTTTGCCAATATAGCCTATTCTGCACCTTCATTCTTTCTCTTATGCTATATTAGCCTTGTCCTTTTGACTTTTATACTTAAGCAATACATAACCTCGCATTTCAAAATGCTTTGAGATGTCCTAGCTCTGTTTCTATTTAACTTCAAGATTCTGTACCCTTAATGCAATAATGGCCCAGCGTGGATTCAAAGTTGCTCCTGAGTCCTTCAGCCGTCTGAACCTTTCCCATGCCAGAATTATTATTTTCTAATTCTGATTGACATGAGATTCTTTTACATCCTGATAAATAGTAACTTGTATTCAAGTATATATACTTTTTTACTTCCACTTTTGACCAACCAAAACATCTAGGAACCCAATAATTCTGCTACTTAAAAGTCTTGGTGAGTAAAAGTATGCACGGGGGAGTAAGAGTTGCTCTCTTACATGCTTGTAGAAGGGATGTAGGTGTAAACGATAACTGTGAGACTTTTTAAATAGGAAAGAGGTGGTTTGCAAAAGAGCCAAATACAATAAATGTTGAGGCACCAATGTTGAGGTACAAAATTTATGTAATGGAAAAAGGTATTTGAAAGATACTGTGATTGAAGACCTTGTGGGAAAGACAGACAGTTTGTCCTCCAAGCTTCTCAGAGGAAATCCTGACAAATATTTCAAGTGAAACTTTTAACATAGTCTGCAGCTATTCCCCAAAGTCTTATATAAGCCTTACTAGGTTAGGTAAAGAATTAAGACTTCTTCAACTGTTTCCAGTTATCATCTTAGGGTAATTGATTCAGTGTGCGAACCAAGTTCGTATCTCATCTTATCAATAGCTGAAGTTAATGCCGAGCTGTTTGGCCTTTCAAGTGTCTCAAACACACAATCATTTAGTAGCTCCTATAACAGTTATCTGTTAGTGCACAGCCATTTAATCCAGAGATTACTGGAAAAGATGCCGTTCAACAGAAAGTGAATTTTCAAGACATGTCAACTTTCGATTGTTTGGAAAGAAGATGAGAATTGATACAGCAGCTGCAATTTTTTACAAAGGTAGATCCAACACTCTCTTGCAAAGTGTAAGAAAAACTATGTTGATAGATTTTTGTTATTTATAAATAATTTAATATTTTGCTATTCACTTAATATCACAATATCCTTGAGAGGAAATTAATAACTTCAGTTGCTGAAGTTGCTTATTATGGAGAGTAATAGAGAAGAACAAAATTTTAAAATTATAAATATTAAAAAGAAAGTCTGCTTACAAATCTCTAAATTTTTATTAGACATACAGTACTTGTAAAGTGTCACCTTCATATAAAAGAAGAAACTGATAGTGACAGACATTTTATATTTTTTTTTCCTAGCCTCCTGATGTGTGATCTGGCTAATGTTTGCAATTTTGGAAGTAATTTTCATGTATCTTTTGAGATGAATCTGGAATGGGCTGCTAACTATTTTGGGTTTTTTAAAGTCAGAACTGGAATAAAAAACATTTTCTTCTGCTGTAAGACGTTTCATATCCATTTTTTTAAGGTTTTTATCCAAACTAATTTCAGGACTTTATGTCAGAAAAAATGCATTATTAGTAATGCTTCTATCACTAAATCTTGTGATATTTATTTTTCTGAGTTTTGTTTGACTTAATTAATTTTTTATAACCTCTCCATTTATGTAAAACTCGGTATTCTGTCCTCTCTTAGAGTTCAGACCTGCAAATAGCTCTGCACAGCGATAAATATCTATTCTGGCTAGCATGGACTTCAGATGACCACAATATGATGAACTTCAGATATTCCATAAAACACTAATAAAACTCCTACCCACTTCAGAAGAACTAAACCTTAGGCAATATGTATTTTTCCATATGCAACTGTATTCAGTAAGTTGAGGATCTGTGTCATGGGTCCTTAAAAGCTGAAGGTACTCAAGAAGAATGTATTTGGTGGTCAAGGAACCTGGTTGCTCCTATTTAAATCAAGCAGTTCTTCTATAACTGAACCCTTATAAGTGTAATTTAATTGTAAATAACACATCAGTAACAAGAATTTGCATTTTAATCTACAGTAGTTTCTAGATTTTTCATTTCCAGCTGGGATCCGAGTGATCAGGGCTGAGTCCCAGGACGTCATGAACAACCTCGGTGATATCAAGTGGTTCAATCTTTCTGTGGCTCAACCTATAAATCTAATCAATAAAGATATTTCTACCTATTTTCTCTGCTGCCTGTCAGCTCTGAAAGTCCAGGATGGGGGGGTGGGGAGGAAGTTTGTTGTTGTTTTTCCTTTTTTTTTTTTTAATCTATTCCTCATTTTACTTATGTACATTGTAAAGAACAATGTGGCACTGTTGTAGATTGATGCCTTTATATACCGCTCTTCTCCATAATGCTAACATCAGTGTGAATACTTTCCTAGGTTTCCTTTGGCACGCTATTCTTCCTGAAGTTTAAAGGTTAGTTTGTTACTCAGACCGGCTGTGGTTCAAAGATCCTCACCCTAAAGGCCCACAGGCTAGCAGAAAAGTAACTGGCCAAGAAGAAAAAAAAGAAACAAAAAGCTCTTAGCCTGTATTTTTAAAAAACCCAGGAAAGCGGAAATTTTTTTCCTCAAAAAGGGTCACAACTCAATTTTATTCTTCAGTTAAAAAAACACATATACGTAAAAACGTGCATTCTCATTTCAAAAAACTCTCACAAGCAGTGATTTTCACATAAGAACGATGGAATTCTCCACAGCAGTCTATGCATTAGTCTCCCTGGTTCTACGTACATAAAATTTCTGGAATGAAGCATGTAGTAAAGCACACTAGTTGACATTTTCCATCTTGTGCAGATGAATTGAATTCTGTAGAAGCATTCCAGAAGTCTACAAGTCAAATCCTTCTGATCCAAACACTGGACATCTTTGAAAATTTCAGATATAATTCATAGAAGATAAGCAGTAAGGCATGAAAGATGAGAGAGAAAGGAACTAACATCGTTAAGATAGAAATGTTGGATGCTTAACAAAGTGTCTCCTAATCACCAACGTTAGATGTAGACAAGTCAGCCCAGAGGATCAATGATTTTCATATGGAATTTTCCGTCCGCCATTGACTAGAATTCCCTATCTGTCCTTAAATTTGGAAATAGTTATCTAGTAATTGTTCATGCTTTGAATGAAGACATTACTGGGTAATAAAGTCTTTATAAACATCACTGATTCACCCATAAAACAGGCCAATGACCTAATGTTATAATTTACGTTTTAAATCTAAAAATTTGAACAAAAGGTAGTTTTTCTTTAGCATATGTTTAGCTTGGGTGGGCAGGTAGGGTCCAGCCTTGTTAAACCAAAAAATACTGTGCCTTTGGGTTTATTCAATAACAAGAAAAGCAGAACAGAGTATTAAGGACTGATTGATGAAATTATTTGGCATGAGCTCATGCAATATAACTACTGCTTCTATCTCGGGACTGCGCCCCTCTGCAAAGGGATGTGGAAAGGCCTAATGTGAGTGAAGGTATAAATTGAGCATGAAAATGGTGCATTGGTTTTGACTGGCTGCCTGCACAGGGCTGAATGTTTAACACACTCAGGTGGGTTATGATCACTGCCCACTCGTGCCATGTTGTATTTAGTGAAGGGATATAGGAGCTGATGCTGGGAGCCATTTCCTTCCCAGTGGCTCATTCTCTATAGGTGCTCCTCTTGCTTCCTTTCCTCTCCCATTGTCTAAACAAGAGGTTCTTGCCTCTAACTTTTGTGCCTCCTGCACCTACAGTCAAAATACAAGGTGACAATGACTAAAATTCCACTTCTGAATTTTAAAAAATTAAATCACTTGCAATAATATTTTCTTTTCATTTAGATTGAACTATTTAACCATATAAAGTTAATGTTAGTTTCTTATCACTTGTAACCCAAAGTCCTGTTTAATTTCTATTGATGCAAGATTAGAGAGGAAAAAATAAGAATTACATGAAAAGGTCTTTTATCAGCGAAATGGAAAAATTACCTTCTTTTCAGAGAGATACTGTCATTATAATTAAGTGGAAAAAGAGGTAGCCATAGCAAACTATTAACACTTTACTAAAGCTTCCTTTCAAACTTTGTGTCCCTCTTTCCCAAAGCTAAAACTCCCCATCTCTTTTTCTTTTTAAAATTTATTATTATTATTATTATTATTATTATTACTACTACTATTTTGGGGGGTGGGGGGAAGGGGGAGGAAGTGACTAATAAGGGAAATATTTGTTTTCCTAAATGTCAGATCATCTGAAACACTGACTGTAGACAGGGGCAAGTTCAAGTGCCAGTCGTGTTTTCAGAGTTTTGATTCTGAAAGAAAGGACACATAATTCACAGCTAAATGGAGAATTCCCCAGCATCAAAGCGTGTATTAGGGAAGACGCAAGATCTGTTTAAGAACTGAAATTTCCTAGGTGTAGGGAGTTTCTACTGTCAAACCCAAGTGCGTTAGCAGGGAAGAGTTAGGTCTAACTATCCATTCACAATATAGATAGATATGTAATATTTCCTTTGGAAGAACATACTAAAACACTTCATTCCAGAAAAATTGGAACTGAATTTTTCAGAAATATCTCACTGGAGATTCATAAACTCTCAGGCTGCAGGAGTCCAACAGATTAAAGCAATTTAGAGTATCTTAAAACCTTCAGCTTTCAAAGTTGTGGCAAAAGCAGATTTTCAATTCTTCCTTCATAGTCCAGTGGAACTGATATATTCCTTTCCCAATATATTTTCTCACAGGAATTTCCTCAATTGTAAATGCAAGAATTTAGAGCAAGTACACTCCAGTCATCTTCTTCACAGCCAGGATCCTCCCAGATTTTGATATTCTTTAAATAGATACAATTTTACAAATAAATTGTCTTACTTCCCCATCTTTGTCTTCCTCTCTTGTTTTCTACATATCAGAGAAGCACCTGACATAAATTGACTCCTTGTGTATTTTAAATGAAAATTATCTGCTATCAGTTTAGCAACAGAAAAAAAAAAAATCATTTAGAACCTATCACTCTCTAGTGGTTACAATGGCTGCATTTTCATGTTGAAGTTTCCAGTCTGAAGAAGCAGAACTTTATTGTGAAGTATTGGCTCAGTCTTGACACATTTTTTTTAAATACTTAGTGCTAAATTAAGTTATTCCTTTGCATGACAATAGCATCTGGGGATTTTTTTCTTTGTTAAGTGCTAGGATGACTAGCTTTCCACTTCTGGAAAATGTTACTTTCTGGGGGGTAAAGGATTCACAATTAGGGAAAGAAAAAAGTCAAAAATTACAGCACTATAAGCATGACATCTCTGTCTGAGAGTTCTAAGTACCAGACACAGAAATGCTGGCTTGCAGACCACATCAAAACAAATGGGAAAATTTCATTAAATATAGGTTTGGAACCCTTGTTTTTCTCTATAATGTTGTATATTTTTGGGAATCTCACAATGTGAGGATGTCACAGAGTGTAAGCAGAAGTTTCTAGAGTAGGAACAGGTGGCTATAAATTCAAAAGAAAAATAAGAATTGCTTTTTCTAACTAAATCTGTATGAATTAGGCAAAAGCTAAAGGAAAGAAGAAATAATTAAAAGAAAATGCAATAAAATCTCTGTCTGCTGAATGTTTAGTGTCTGGCCCTGGACCCAGGCCCTCTAGGACATGCCCTCTGCAGGCTGGGGTACACAGCAATAAGGTCCTTATCTCCTCTCTGGAATGTTTCTGGATTTTATCCAACGATTTTTAATAGCGAATTTGTAAAAAAACCCAGCAAATTTTAGCTATCCCTTTTTGAACAATATGTGCTTTCATTAAACATAAAGTGGCTGGCCCTGGGCTAATGGGAAGATGCATGTATGAATGAAAACCCATGTTCTATGCTGCAACAACATTGGATACTGCAAACCTGGCATTTTTGCTGTACAAAAACACACAGTAGCTATTCAGCAACTGAAGCAAAACAAACAACATAGTAGAAGCAAATGCTGAAGTTGCTTTAGAGGCATAGAACTTAAAAACTAATAATAATGTGATAAGAGGAATGTTATAGTGTAAATTTCTCCACTTTCGTGCAAAAACCAGGTCCACCTGCTTCTTCAGACATCCTCTGCCAGAACAATGTAGAAATCTTCATGGAAATAAAATCCTCAAATAAATGTGTCCCCCCTCCCCAAAGTGTGTGTGGAGGTTCTCTTGCTCTCTTAGGCCTTGGTTCTGTTACCCAGCTTGTTATCCATGCAAAAATACACACAGGAGATAAAAAAACTCACCTACCTGGAGGAGAGAACAGAGGCCCTTCAAACACAGTTACATCAGATGTCATTCTGTCTGTTTAGGCAACTAAACTGTGTCTTTACAGAGGGAAACAGATCTAGATGAAGAACCTTGGGTACCTATATGTGTATCTGCTGTGCACTCAGAACCGTGGTCCATGGACGTCACATCAATAGATCAGCAGTGAGAGATACCCAGCTGATCAGCCAGGGCTTTCTGATCCACAGTGCCCTGACTTGCCCAGGACTCTGTTGTTGATCCCTCTTGCAATCACCTGTCTCTTGTGGAAACTCCTAAATGAAAACACCTGAAGATGACACCCCTCAGTTTTGTACAGGAACTACCCTTCTTTTCAGACCCCACCAGATTCCTTCATTCTTGTCCTTCATGCAAATTTCAAAGATCTATGTACAGTCATGAGGCTGGTGAGATACTCAGCAACGGGCTGCTTTCATCTTTACACTTGCCAAGACAGAACGAGCACAGTGTTGCCAGATGTGTAGGAAAAAGGATCTGACTGCTCAATAGTAAAACTCTTCTACTTTACATATTTTTAAAGGGCCCTGCTGCTGTCATGCTGTAGACAGTGGATTAGCTAATGAGACTGTCTGTGAGAGCAAAGAGCTGGTTCTCAACATACAGCTAGTTTTATGGTCTATATGCGATAAATTCTCATACTAATTCCATACAAACCATACAGCATGGTTTCCCAGAATACACAACCACAATTTACAAATGGAGTCTCTAATTTTATTATTCGCTTATAAAATCTGGTAAAACAGTTCACCTCCTTTTCCTAGAAAATTACTTTCAGAAGATGAAACGGCCCTGGAAAAAATCAAGTTAGAGGCTGGACATGAATTATAAACGTGAGATCAGGACTGAACAGTGTAATCTGAATCACTTGCTCACAGACCACTTTTCACACACTTTTTGTTGAAAACAACCATCTTGTGGCTGCACAGGCTGGTTCAGTAATTCTGCTGTCATGAGTACAATTGTAAAATAAACACAAGAGACTAAAGGAGAGAGTGAGACAATGAAGTTGCCAGCTGGAAGCCTTAGGAAAATGATATTCGATGACCTTAGGAACCATTCAGTACAATTGAACCCTGTCTATACTTGGCAAAATATTCACAATAAATGTAATTGACTGCTCCTCTCTGAACTTTGGGACTATATGGAACCGATCTGTCTATGAAGATTAGATGTTAAGTAATGTCTTTGCTTATGTGAGGTCTTTATTACCCTGTGGCTAGTGCGTAGGCTGCAGTATACTTTAGAAATATTTTGCATATTTTGTTATCAAGATTTTAGCTGGTACAGCTTGTGGTGACACTCTCTACCCCCTCTCTTTCTTCTCCTTATTCTACTATATGACTTCTTTATGCACATACCTTTCATAGCAGATTGTTTCTTTGTGCTTTTTCAAGTCTTTGTGGTTTTTTTCATGTATATGTTCTGAGGTAAATTGGATGCACTTTACTATCGGTGACTTTATAAAGTACAGTCCACACCCTCTAGAAAAAAAGATTCTTTTCCAAGTTTTCTTTGAATGAAGGCATTTTCAAAGAAGACACTAGGTGACAGACAAAAGTAACAAAAAATTAAATCTTTCTTCATATAATCCACTTCCAACTCTTGCAAAATAGATACAAAATATTCCATAAAAGAATCCTGAAGATCAAACCAACAAAGTCAGTTTTCCTTCAGGTGTTGAATATCTTCCTGTTAGCAGGCAGAGCAAACTGATAGCAATGGTTATGCATACATAGGGAAATAGTCTCTGAGCAACCAGTTTCAGTGGAAGGTGTCTCTGCCCATGGCAGGAGGGGTGGAATTAGCTGATCTTTAATGTTTCTTCCAACCCAAACAATTTTATTATTCCCGGATATATTATTATATACTTATGTTTGTACATAAAGGATACAGGATGCTTTAGAAAAAGTGCATACAGGATATTTTAGAAAAAGAGACAGTCTACATCTAGCCTCTGGTCTTTCTATTATAAGTATATGCAAAAAATCCATCAATATATTCCTGAAGGCTTTCAATTAAATTTCTATCAAACTCTACATTTAGATGCAATTCTAATTTATAATATAACTCAAAGGGTTAGCAGTATCTAAAAGAAACCCTGGAGAATTAGCAATAAATAATGTTACAATAATTTTTTATATGTGTTAAAGATGAACACATGGTTATTTATATAAATCAACAAATTCAGTATCTGTACTTGCCTCCATACCCAGGAACTCCCTCCATACCATGAGCAATGAAACAAATCTTACTATATTTCATTTTGATAAAAACCCATTTCTTTTATTTTGGCTTCTCAAATAGTAAAATGACTTTCAATACAGTAATTTTCTAGGCAAGGAATAAAGTCCAGGAAAGGGACTGAGGTGTACCTCCTATGAAGCAAAATGGCAGAGAAACCACAGTCTCACTTAGGCCTGAGTTCGTCTCACCAGCTGCATGGCCCAGTGTCCCAAAGAGGCGTCACACAGACCCACTGGGTTTTATTTAACTGATGAGAAGATGGAGTTCATCTCTGGAGACCAATTTAGATGGTGTGTGGGCTGCAAGTGCAAATCAAAGGGGTTTGTGACTGATGAGACCAAGCAAGAGAACTTCTCCCGCATCTGTACCCGCTGCAACTTTCCCAGGGCTGATGCTTTCCAGTTTCAGTAAATTGCACTGCTGTAACCAAAATGGAACATGGTGAAGAAATGAGTTATCATTGTTGGCGTTGAATCAGAGAAGACCGGATGCTATCCTAAAGCCAGTGGGAGATAGTAGCAAGCATTTCTTGCAAACCCTGAAACGTAGGAACATTATCAACTGTAAATCATCTACAATATTTCTCAGCACTTTGTCAGCTAAATATCTACAAAGTAGGTCATGCAAATCCAAAGAAAATTCAGATACATTAATTATCTAGCTAGTGTCTTATTGATTTGTTTCTAAAACTTGTTCCCAAGAGTTTACTGAAATGGAGGTGTTTATATTCATATTTTTTTTCAATATAATAAAAGAATTTCCCAGAACTTTTGACTTCCATCTTTGTCATAGCAAAATTGCTCTAGTACCCCAAAGTTATTTTTAACTTCAACTGATAATGTGTTAATGCTAGGATGAGTTAGGATCTTCATTTCAGAGCTAGAGATACAAAAATATATGTTCATTTTTTAGAGCTTTTCTATATCCTGATGCCTTACTAATAATAAATTCGTTAGCATTCATCCTCCTTTCAACTGTCTAAAAGGAGGAGGTAAATCATATAGACCACCTAGCTTCCAACTGCTGCTCCACAACAACAGAGTTCTCTGGTAGGACGTGTCTCCTCTTCACCAGTGACACCTTGTCAGCTGCCTTTGGACATTTCAAACAGCGCCAGGAGCCTTCGTTTGGGCAACTGCATTGAGTCCTTCCTGATACATTCATAGTTTATCAGAAAGTAAGACATTTCTTCTAGGAATATTTTTTGATTGATCTTAAAATAACTCTTGAGAATTTGCCTTTTTAGATGAGATTTCATTTTTCTGTGGTGGTGTGTCTTCTTGTAAGGCCATACTACCCTGAGAACCACAGCATTGACGAGAATTCATTTTATACAGTACTTAACAGCAGGAAGAAAATTGCTTGTTTTTATCAGAGGAGTAATAATGAATGTAGCAAAGAGAAGATTTTCAGTCAGCCATGAGAAATGCCACTGATTATGTGGATGACTATGGTTATATGTATTGCTAATACAATATCTAAATATTGTCAGTGCAGTCTATAATATAAGAAGGTCTAAAGGGTTATGATAAGCAAGTTCAGATAGAAATGTACAGGTTTACAATCTTTGGCCTTACAGAATGAACAATTGGAAAGCAACCAAGCACAACCATAGCTACTTTATGATTTTATCTCTGTTTGTGACTGGATCTTACCACTTTCACACACCTCTCCAACAGTGAGTGTTCCCCGTCTTTGGAATGGATGTACCCAGCAGGCCTCCCTGCCAAGGGACAATCGACCCAGAAGCTGCCTGCAACCTTAGGAGACCAGTTTGCCCAATTGGCCCAGTCTCCAGCAGAATTTTACAACCCTTTTCAAGTCTATTTATACCAAAGTCAATCCAATCATCACAACACCCCTAATTCTAGAATGCATTCATTATGCGAGAAATCCAGACATTTCCTCCTGCAATTCCTACCTGGTGTTCTCATCTTTGGACAAATCATATTGCCCATCAGAGACAATAGTAGGGGAGAGGATGTGGGTGGGGAGCAGGGTGCACCTGAAGACCTGATCATCTTTTCTTGCTGTCACAATGATCTGATTTGCAAAGCACTAAGGACTAGGACAATCTTTCGGTGATATTTTTTAGAATTTGTCTTCAATTTACCAACATATGACTTGTTTGAAAATGGCAAACCATGAGATGCACTTTGTCCCAAGTAATCTGCATGCAGTTTTATATACCACAGGTTGGTGGTGGAAGCATGTTGGTATTGGCACTGACTCCAGTTGCTTTCACATCATTAAGCAGAGTGTAAAGTCTTTAAAGTAGATCCCAGATGTAAACCATCCTTTTAGGTTAGTGTGACTCCAGTGATACCAATGGAACTGCCCCAACTCCTGCATCATGCACCCAGTTTCCCTAAATGTGGTTCTTGGTGATTGTCTCTACATTCCAGATCATTTCCAGCTACTGTATTACACTGCTTCTAAACATATTTTTTTTATTTTAGGGCTTTTAAAATTAATGTATTTTTATAAATCTTAAAAATCCCTTCAAAACTGTAAAGATTTCGAGAAAGCTTAGACTTGCTGCCTAGTCAGTGTCAGTCCTTCACTTGTGTTGAATTTGACACCGCAGGTGTCTTACTGATTCTCTATTTACTCTATTACAGCCTTTTTTTAAAAGGAGATCAGTACATGAAAAATCTGGAGATGATGCTATAATATAATAAGTTAATGATGATGATGATATAATTTAATCAAAAATATATGTGATTTTTTCTAGTGACTCTTTAAATTATTCTTGTTATATTCTGTCTACATTTTTGGTAAAGATGCAAATAAGTTCTTCTAAATCTATTCATATAATTTAATCAATCTACACTTGAGTGTCCAAAAATTATTTGGCTCTTGTATCAGTTGAATATCTTGGTTGTAGTGATGAGGATATTCTCAGGACACTTCAGCTCTCCCAGCTGATGTCAGCCAATAGACATACAGGTCAGCCAGAAAGCTGTTTGGGGATGTACAGAGGAAAAAGCAAAAATGGGGAAAAAAATAAACACAAAGAACACCACGGGTCATATGCCTTCTGGTTAAAGGAAGATTTCCCTAGGGGAAAATTAAAAAAGGTTCAAGTACAAAAATAATCACACTGTCTCTTTTGAGACCACTTTCACAGCAACAAATGTAACAAAGAGCTGTTGTGACATTGCATTAAAATGCTTTGCTTCACCAAAGCAGCGGTTACCTCAACCAGCTCAAGCAATTATCCCAGTTTAGCCAAGACAAGAAAGAGAACATTTGAAATGCTTTTACTTACACCAACCTGTTTACAACTCTTTCAGTTTCAGTACTGAGCAAAATTTAAAGGAAAGGAAAATCAAGAGGCCTTCTTCAGTATGTTGGTTGTTGCCTTGCCAAATCAGCTGTTCGTGTACAGAGCCAGCCTCTCTGTCACTTGTGGCCTCTCCTTGGCTTCTGGTCAGAGAGCTTAGGAACTGTTTGTTGTTTAATAGAACCCTCAGAGATTATTCTTGGAGAGAGTTATTTCTGTAAACTGGAATACATTGCCTCAAAATTGTTTTCCAAAGCCTTGAAATAGGAGCAGTTGGACGCACTCTTTCCCTATTAAATATTCACTGGGAAACAGACGACTGAATTTGAGGTCTACACCCCCATATTTTTGCTTCTTATTCATAAATTTACCACACTCGGGGACACTGTCTGGTGTCTATGCAAAGACTTTTCAAGTGAATCGGTGCTATCATCACAATATGAAGGTTATTCCCTCTCTTGCAGAATTAGGTCAATGCTAGGGAGCAAATTTCTGTGTCAAAAACAGTAGCATTGGCAACTTAACAAGAATTCATTTGAGACACTGCAAGGATGTACATATAAACATGAGTATTTACAATTGCTATATATTTATCTGGAAGTCAGACATTAGAAATTTTTTCTTTTTTGTCTATGTAAGATAAATATTTAGAGGAAATACCTTTAAAAAACACAAAGAAAATATTTTTTCTATTTGTTTCTTCCATGAAAAACAAAAAAAAACCTCAGACCCTGAGATATATTTTATAGAATGGGAAAAATAAACTGTTTGAGCCAAAATTAAACACATTTGTTTTATCTTTGGGATACAATTTTTAAAGAATTGCAATTTCCAAAATGCAAATCCTTGAAAATTAAAAACTGAAATGCCTTCCCAAATATCAATGTGAAGTTTTCCAAATTTTCCCCTTTTCTAACTGAGTTTATTCTCCCAGAATTAACTTAAAATTAAGGAATCATTTCCATCTTTCAAATTTCATCTTTATAAGAAGTAACTTTGTGCTGAAGAAAAACTTAGATGCCAGCATTGCTAATGTGAATCCACTGAATGAATAGCAGAGGTTTTTGACTGTCTTATTCTCAGAGAATGAATGCAGACAAACTATTAGTATGACATTAATATTCATGTTTATATCAATAATTTCATTGTTGAAGTCTTATTCATTCTTGGCTCTTTAGTGAACTGACAGCTTGAGAAAGAGCCGTATCTCCGTGTCTCTGACAGGACATAGCTGCAGAGCTGACCCTGAGCAAATCAGCTGGATATTGAAAATATCACAGCTGCATTAATTATTTAGTCCTACTCACCTCCAAGTGTCTGCAGTACTACTCAAGTACCACACACACATCCAGCGTCCAAAACAGAGTTTTTCAAAACACTGGTCAATTGTTTCTCACTGTGAAGATGTCAGTAAAATGCTTGAGTCAAATGTTGCAGTCCTCAGCCTTACCCCTGGTGGATTCACCCCGTAAGTTGTCAAAATAAGTTGTCTTAAAGTTAAGGTAAACTGTCCTAGTGAGTCCAGGGCGAGTGATGGTGGGGAGAGATGAGTAAGTAAAATGATCAGAGTTCTTGTAAGGAATAGGAGCAATGGATGAGGGAGAGATTTTCAGGTCTTTATCCCAGGACATTGGGACACACATGGAACAAAACATGCAAGCAGAATGAAAGCTTCTAAAATTAGTCAAAATTCTGAAACAAAACATATTTCAGCAGATCAGCTTTGTCTGAATTCATGTACTAGGAAATACTTTGTTATTTAGATATCATTTTGGGGGTTTTGATAATTTTAGCATAAATTGAATAGTCCCAGATAAAAATCAATATTAAGTATTCTTTTTAAAAACATATTCATCAAATGCATGGTCTATAGGTCTTTAACTGAAAAATTTCCATCAGCTGAATTTAAGCAATCAAATTTCATAATTTCAAAAGTACATCCTCTAAGTATGTCTAATGATGTTGAAATTTCACCTCTTACTTACATTCTCAGTCTCTTATCTGATCACTCTCAAATGTGCCTTCTCTCATGAATGTAATTGCATGATATACTGTAGTATCTGGCAGGACTTTTTGAGGGTATTTGATTCTCTGTTTAATTTATAAAGCTTTATAATTCTGCATGTCTTGCTCATCTTTTCTATTTCTTTTTCTAAAGTATACTGCATGAAATATTAGTTTTAATTATTTGACCCAGTCTGAATTTGTCTTGTGTCACAGAAAATGTTCAGCTGAAGCTACCAGAATGCCACAGAATATGCTGGAAAAAGAAAGCTTACTTTCCCATAAATGTTATCAAAAGCATTTCAGAATAACAAAACAAACATGATTTAAGTATTTTGGGGTCTTATTTGTTCATATCACGCAAAAGATGCCTTGGTTGCTTTATTAACGAAAATAATTAATAAATGAAAATAATACTGACACCACTGGGAAAATAGGCATAAATACATTCACAGGTCATGGAACAGAGGAAGTGATGCTGGATCAAAGGGATATGAACACTTTCCCTCAATTTCTCATCAGCTGAGACTCTTTCATTTTCAAGAGTACTTACATTTCTTGGGCAGAGTATTGATTTCTTGTCCTTACTGTTTGGGGACGCACAGGATGTGTCCTAGCCCATTTTCACTAGTGTAGACATAGCTGTAAAATCCAGGATTTAGTATCATCTTGGTGGGGACTGGATTTGGCAGCAGCTGGAAAATCAAGCAGTGTGAAGGTGTAAGGAACCTGAGTGCCCAAAAAAACTAGAGCTGAAAGTCCAACAGATCTTTGGGAAGCAAAGGAACATGAAGCCTCTGACAGGTAAAGGAAGCTGGAGTAGTTAGAGAGAGCTACTCTTTTACTCCGTCATCTCTTTTTGCCTCTGAATCTTGTGGCCCCTTTTGTCAAGACAGAGGGTATGAAAGTTGGAGAGGAACCTGTTTGAGCTACGGGTTATTTGGCTAACAACCCTTTTCCACGCTCAAGCCTGAATCCCTCGGCAATTGCAACCTGAAGTCTGCCATCAAAAGCCATCCCTGAGCTTCCATGTCCTCATCATTGCTGTCTACCGTGTGTTCTAGAGGGAGGAACACAGTAGTCTTGTTGGTGGCAAATGCTGAATAAACACAATCCTCTGCCGAGATAATCATTCCTGGTTTTCTTACTTCATGGGACCCACTTCCTTTCAGCACCAGCAGTTCCTGTTGCCTCACTGGTGCAAGAAAGCTCCTTGTACCATCTCAAGCCCATTTTCTGACAGGTCTCTTAGGTGAGACTCCCAGGAGATCTAAAACCAGCACCTTGTTCACAGTGATTGCAGCATAAAACCTGAATTAGACGATACCTCCATGGCTACAGAGTAGTGTAAATATATTCTAATGATTTATCATGTTGGACTCAATTATCCTTCTGAGTCCTTTCCAACTCAGCTCATTCAGTGATTCTCTGATTCTGTATTTGCTTTTCCATTTCATATAAATAAAGCTGAACATTTGGGAACCACACTCCCTCAACGTTAATATAAAACCCAGATGTCTGTTTTGTCAACCTACTGCCTTTTACTGGACATTTGAATGTTCTAATTTTCTGCCCATTGGTGAGATATTTAGGGGAACGATATGTGTATGCATAGAAGTGTGTATAACAGTGCAGCTGCTACAGGTTCAAGATATGCACAGATGAATGACTTCAAGTCTCAGGAACAAAAAATAACCAGCCATTGGCATTTGTATTTCACAGAACTGTGAACATATCAACTTACATTATGCAAACAGGTGGTCATACATGAATATGCCACTGTTACTTATTTTTAACCACCTGCATGGGCATTTACTTTCATGTTTCAGGAAGCACTGCTGCACTGAGTTAAAGAAGTGTAGTTTCTGCAAGCCTTGCCTTTTTTGCCAGCCATCTGCAGGCCTTGGGACAACACCTCTTGCACGTTTGCAACAGGATTAAAGTTTAATCAGACTGTTACATAACCTGCATTAGACCATTCCAAGCAAGAGTGAATTTGCTCCAAGTGTCCTGTGCCGATGTTAAGTTGTACATTTTGTGAGTAAATTGCTAATAATTTTTCATGCCATAGTCCAGTTTTGATTACCTTTATTTGGAAAGGCTAACATTGTCGATCGTTCAAATGACAATTTTTCTGACAGATAGAAATGAAGGCTCTTTACTGTGATGATTCTGAATGATTCCATCTCAAGAATGAGGAATTTCTCTCAAGGGTGATGGCTGCACAGTAACCACCAAGACCAGAGCCAGTAATTAAAACTTCTCTACTGAGTTGAAGGTACCAACTATGGCAACTTAAAATTAACTTTGCATGACGGTTTATAAGCTGATTGTTCTGACATGCTGTTCTTGACACAAACATGTGCCCTTCACACAGAGTGTGCTAAGGAAAAGCTGGATACTGCAGTCAAATATTCCTTCACTGATATTTGGAAGTGATGTTGAAGCAACTTGAGTCTCAGAGAACTATGGTCTCAGAGAAAATATTTATTCAGCAGTACAACATATGAAGAAAGTTATGCAATATCTTATATCTTAAGATATATTGTCAACACTCTGCCAAGTTCTGATCTTAGATATGTGTGGAAAAACTCATATTTCATCAACTGAATTAGTCAAAACTAATTAGGAGAAAAGACAGTAGGCTTTAGCACATCAGTGTCAAATAGATTTGCACATATATATCTGAAGAGAGGAATTAATTTGCAGTACAGGGCCAAATTGAAGATTCCCCACTGATTTCTCTGGGCTTTGCTTCACACTATAAAGTAATTTCAGGAGCAAATGACATGTACTTAATAATGACTGTGTAATGGAGAATAAATCCACTGTTCTTAGAAGCTTTTTTTCCAAAGTAATTAATAATTTTTTGCCTTTGTCACATAAAAGGTTTTCCTGAAAGAACTTTGACAAAGTGCTACATAACTCCAAATCTATATCCACTCCCATTAAGCCAGTAGTGTTATGGTGGATTTCAGCCAGTGCTAGTGAGTGCAGATTATGCCTTAAAAAGGCTACTCACGTGGGTAAAAGGAGTGGAAGTTTTCTATTTTCTTAGACATGGAATTGAAACTTTAATTTTAAAAAGTAAGTAGCTGCTAGTAAAATTTTTATTAAAAAATATTCCATAATCTATCTTAAATAACTTACAAGAAGAGGTTATAATTTTTATTTCTAATAGAATAAAAATATTGTTACAGAATTTTTTTTCTGACTTTGCAAGCTTTTACTTAATTTTCTGACAAGCAGCATTTGAAAACATCTGCTCTGTGACTGGATATGCTATTTTTTTAGTGCACATGCAAGAGTGGGAGAGAGCTGTATTAGAGAAGCTTAGAGTTTACCTTGTTATCTAATCAGCTCATTATTCAGCAGTAGTCAGAAAAGCAGCTCAAATGTTGGAAAGGAACAGAAAAAACCCCAGGAATTATAAAACTTCTGGCACTGTACAATGCTGTGGAGCTCTTATAGCTTGTATTATGACTGCATTTATGTTGCCTCCATTATAAAGAAAATACAATAGCAGTGGAAAGAGGAGGAGGACGTCAAAAATAGGAGGGAAAGAAGACTGAATAAAGCTTTGGAACAGCTTCTATAAAAGAAATGAAGAAGGAACCTCTCCTAAGCAGGACATAAAGGGACGAATATACAGTTCATTAAAATAATGGGTGTGTAGAGCAGAGAATGATTGTGACCTGTCTTTGTCCTTCCTTCACAAGCTGATGTTATGTTTAGCCTGGAACTCTGGAAATATTACAAATTAAAATGGCTTAAAATAAGTAATCTGAAAAAAATATTGGGAAAAATCTACAGTCATTAGACAGAAAAACACTGCCTCTGAACAAAGAAGTTCCTGATCAATATTCATGGAAATCATCCCTGCATTCTAAACCTGCTTTTATCCCTTTTCTCAGACTTTAACGGCTGCGTAGGGGTTCTTCTATGGAAAAGCAGAATATAGGAAAGAGTTTGATTTAGCTTGATACAAGATTTCCTATGTTCTCATTTGGAAACTGCCTTCCAGTTGAAGTTGTGGCCTGCAAATATCAGTTGTCCAGAGGATGGAGAAGGGCTGCGGTCTTCATGAGAAATGACCAAGTTCTAGACCACCATTGCAGTGTCAGTTTAGTTTAAAATGAAAAGTTAAAAGCACAAGAGAAAGACAAGAATAAAATAGCACAGAAAGCTTGATAACAGAGACATAAAAATCTTTATTTAAAAGATGGTGTTTTAAAGGATAAAACCTTATCATGTTACTCCTCATTTTTCAGTCTCTGCCACAGGACTAAACAGTACATGTGGGATTATTGCATGTTTTACTCATAATTCATGAAGCAATAATGCTGTGTCCCAAGTTTGCAACGCTTGCTGATTTCAGGAAAGATTACTTGTTTTAAAGACTGTCTGCTCAATGTTTTGGTCAGTGTGGCTGGATGCCTTCTGTGCTGAGAGCTCATGAACCACAAGCAAGGTACCACCCACAGCTGCTTATGAATGCCTTTTAGCAAACCTCATGGACTGGAGGCCTTGGATTGAGCCCTCAGTGCCCTGAGCAGGACAGCTCCCATCATTTAACTGGAAATTCACGTGGGATTTAAATAGTCATGGGCTTTCCCAGCTGAGGCTTTAAGAGTCTGTCCCTTGCTGGGATGATTTTCAGAGGCCTGGAGATTGCTTCCATTCTAGCAGGACTGCATGAAGTAGTGCTGTGCATCATCTGGGGCAATATGTGTGAGCAATGCATCTGCTGGAAGCAGAACGGCTGCCAACCTGTCAGGTTTGACCCCCTTTAATATCTGATTGCACACACACCTCAACAAATAACTTTGAAAAGCATTTGTTAAGATACATTGGCAAAAACAGTTACTCAGTTTTTCCAACTCTAGAGATTCAAAGTACTGTGCAAAAAACTACAGCATGATTTTTGAGATAATCAACAACTAACATTTGTTTTTAGATTATTCCTTAAGTTTTCAAGTTGAATCAGTCCTTTCATATTCCAGTGTAACAGTTCCTGTGTCAATGTGATATCTACTAGGAAAATTTTTTCTCTCAATTTTGATTAAAAAACAGTGGTTAGTGAATTTTTCTCATCCCTTCATTGGTTATAAACTCAGTATAAATTTAGCCTTTTGACTCCAATTAGAGCTTTGAGATTTCTTGGGAACAGATGACATATTTACAACTCAGTATGTTTGTCTCATCCATCTGTTCTCTTCTGGCAGGTTGTAAATTATTAGGACTCATGCTGCCTTGTGTATATCTTGCATGCACAGAAAATAACTGTGTGGGTAGGGTTTCCTGCTCTAATTGGTATTTAGGTTCTTCCATTGTGTGAAAGCTATACAGTAGTAATCTATGGATAGCTTTTTGATCTTCCCTAAGCACACTTATTTCTGTCCTCACTGAGGGTCACCTCAGCAGTGGAGAGTCACAGTAAAAAGAAAATAAGTGCTTCAGACTGGAGCAATGTCAGACAGTGTTGGACTCAGAAAACTGGCAGGTCCCAAACAGTTTTAAAAGTGGGAGAAAGTAAAGAAAGAACCTGCTTAAATATAAAATGCATTTAGTGACAGTGATATCTTCAGTAAATGATTCAGTGGGAAAATAAATTTTTAAGCTTGTACAGATATTTCCAGTCACAAACTCATTCTCTATAGGAATAACCATCAAGCCAAAAAAGTATATCTTTTTCGTCAAATCAAAATTTGTTTCATTGCAACATATGTCAGTTTGAACTGCTGTGATTTATGTGAACCCATTGCTGGAATCAATTTTCTTTGAGAATTCTCCATTTATCAAGTTTCTTTTACAAACTACAGTTACATGGCTGTCTCTGGTGGTGTGGACAGTCTGAAGTTTTAAAGCAAACCATAGGGAATAGAAAAGGTGTAGAATGATTGCGCTATAAATGCTGCTCCAACTGCAAAGTCTGAGAAGGCTAAAATATCAATGCAGGTTTTCTGGAAATCAAACAAAAAGAATTAACCACATTAGGAAAGATTATTAAGGAGTCAAGGGATGATATTGTTGACAAGGCATCAAGCCAAAGAATATTTGTCCAAAGCTGATAAGGGAAGAGGATTAGAAATTGGAGAAGCTTAAGCAGATATTTATACAATTTTGCTCGGTACAAACAGAATCTCCAAGGACTGGGCCATAGTTATCATAACCCTATTATTAAAAAAGTCTTCTAGGGATTTACTTAGAAAATGTATATCAATGCATTAGCCTCATATGGGACAAAAGTGTTTCATGAGATCAAATAAAGATACCCTTGGAAGAATCGACAGCCTGAGAACAGCCACATGTTCTCAGGAAGTAGCGATCATGCTTCAGCTGGTTGGAATTCCTGGCGGATATTATTACTACAGAGGTGAGGGTTGATTTGCTGAAGTAGCAAACAAAAAACAGAATTTGCACTGTGGTTGTTCAGGTATTTTGATCATGTAAACATACAAACCTTAAACTGGTGAGGATTGATGTTCTTTGATTCAAGGACAAGTGAAATTGATTAATGAAATTCTAGTTGTTTCTTAAACTCCTGTTGATGAATGTTTTTAAACCATTATCAGCCTTAAACTTTGCATTTAGAATTTCTCAGATGTTGTAGGATTGGAAAATAAAAAAAAAAATACTCCTGAATACTTCAATTTCCGCAGTATTAAGACTAAAAGAATTGCAAAAGAAACAGGAAGCAAAATGAGCTTGGAAACATTTTAGAGTTTCTCCAAACTGTATTCCACCACCTGGGAGACTGAGCAGAGCACTGTGTGTCTCTAGTTCACTACAGAAATGGAACTTTAATTTGGTTTGCTTAGTTTGTGGACATGGACAATGCTTAGTACAGGCTTAGCAATTCTTTGCAATGCTCTTGTGTAAGTATGTTTAAGGTTAGAATCACTTTGAGATTAATGGTTTTGTTTTTGGTTTAGTGCACCAAATTACAGCAGATCTACTGGGATCAACTGATTTCTTTTTGACAGCCAGTGGTGAAATATATTCAGGAAAGATTATGGGATGAGCACACAGAGAAAAGCCATCTACAGAGAATACTGAAGTTACTGTTCCAAGAAGAATTACTTCAGGAACTGTAAACTTTGCAACTTGGATGACTGTTGAGATTTCATGATCACCATAAAATTCCCAGATTGCATGGATTAGACAGAAGAGTCAGTTAGCAAAAAGAACAGATGTCAAATGAAAGCTTTCCAACAGATCTTAAGGAAAGAGCTTTAACAATCAAATCAAGGATAAATTATTTTGAGTGACATGGGATTACAGTAAGTCAAAGTAATAGCTAAGTTCTCAAAATAAATATATCCCAGGTTATTCTATGAAGTTCGAGCGCCCTTTATGTATTGAAAATACCAGAGACTGTTACTGTAGGAGTGCAAAATATATGTAATGGAAAGACTTTAACCGGTACATTTTAACAATTCCAGGATTGAACTTAAAAAACAATACAAAAGAAAATCTACAAATAGTGATTGCATCTTCAGTATTTTTGCAAATTCCTGTGGTGAAACATCTATTCATTAGAAAAAATTAAGGCTGCTGCTCTCACCTAAAGAAAATGGGGCAACAAATTCAGAAAATCTCTCTTGCCTTTATATAAAGAACAAATTTGAAATTTGTGCTATAGCATAAAATAAAAGAGAAGATTTAAGAAGAAGAAGATTTGTTTTCTCCTTCTTTAACTGCTATCAAGACATCATCACAAAAATTAATCCTATCTCTGTCTCACAGACTTTTGGGCTTCTTTGAATAAAGTGTCTCCCCCAAATCTCTGTCAAATGAGTACTAGTCTTAAGGCTTTGATGAGGCTTTCCAGTGAACGCTGCAGCTGCTGTGGGAGTTGTCTTACTCAGCACCAGCCTTAGTCTTGGTCACTGTGAAATCTCACTGAAGCTTGCTCCCACTGAAGAAGACACAAAATCTAGGGGTACATTCCTATGTTCAATAGCTGTATTTTAAGTTTTAGAGTTAACATTGTGACTGCTAATCATTCTTGTTTCCAATGGAGTCATTGAAATGTTCCACAGATTTTTGTTTTAGCACTAGACTTGTTTTTTTGGCTTTGGATATGTTGAAATATCTAAGCTTGTTAGAAGTAGATGTTAGCCCAGATGGAATTGAAACCAGATTTCTGAGACAAGGAGTCTAAAGTAACAAATTATTGACACATTTCATTACTTCTACTGCCGTCTAAAATATTGGACAAGTCACTAATACAAATTCACAGTTTAGATAGCTTTTGGAATAAAGGCAGGCCATGAATTCTTTATGGTCAAACATGATATCCAATCATTCAAGTAACAGCACTTTGCTTAAAACTGCAGATGTCATTTTTGGACTGGATTTTATGTTAGGGTTTTTTTTATGAGCAAAATTTGGATTATATCTTTTGTTATATGAATTATCCTGTATTACAATCTGACATCTATTGCTGTGGGGTGGGAATCTGCAGAAAACTTGGCTTCAGTCATATTGCTCTAATGGCTTAATTGTTATTTAGGGCAGAAAATGTCAATGTCGACAGATCAAAGCCTTCTCAAAACTAAAATGAATTCCTTGGATACTCCAGAGGTTTGTATCCCCTTTCCATCATATTATCTACAATCCTTGCAGTAATCATTTTGTGCCTGTCTATAAACACAGAGCAGATGCAGGTTTCCCCTTCTCTTAATGCCCTCATGTATCCAGCATGGGGAGAGGCTGGCTTAGCTGTGCAGTCCATTTACATAACTCTCCATGCTCAGCAGATTTCACTGCCATCCGTTCACCCATTCACGGGCTGACCTTGTGGTTGCCCAAAACTGGTAGAAATTCAGTGAGCTATCTAGACCACACAGGATGCCACAACTCTGTTTTGTGGAATGGTTATCCTTTTTTCATTGAATGAAGGGGCATTTTTGTGAGGCTGTAGTGAGACTTGTGCTTTCTTAATTATGAAGAATTTAATTTCCATGAGGGCTGCTTGACTGAAGGTGAGTTTGGAATCAAGCCAGAGGCAAAAACAAAAGGAGACATACAGAAAGAAGGATTTCTTACACCACCTGGAAGTGGAAAAGGATTCCTGGTGCTTTGTATAGTTTGCCATGTCATTTTGAGAGTTTCAGGATGATGAGTAGGAAGTTGACTGCTAGTTTATGGCTTACATAAATTTTGATTGTTTTCAAGTCCTATGTTATCTTTGGAGATGCTTGAGACAAACAGTGTTTTTCCTCTGGATGTTACCGAAAAACATACATAATCAAAAAATACTCAATTTTTCCATTCAATTCTGTACAAGACACTTGGTCACACTTGAAGCAAGGGATACTTCCTATTTTCAACTTAGCACTTCTTTCCTTGTACAGTTGTGTTTCTAGAAGAGGTGGAATAGTTTCACTTGTATTACAGAGGAAGTAATTAGGAAGATGCTTTCAGACACTTAATCATTCTTTTATATTACCTAAAATAGAGTAGGGGCAAGAATTGCAAATTTTCCCACAATTTCCTTTTCAGAAAGCCAATAATTATTGTTTCTTATTTATATTTAATTGTTGATTTTCTGAGGGAAATTTGGGGGTGGAAAGGGAAGAATCTCTTAAAAAAGAAGAAATTTTCTGCCGTAATACCAAAATATTCATTGCAAACCCACACACTTCATTCTGAGGTTTTCAGTAGAACCACAAATATTTCTAAGGAGAAATTCCCCTTCCCTGAATATTTTTTTTTAATTGCAAACCTTCTGTGAAAAACCACATTTTGTAGAAATATATCAGCATAATTCTGATATTTGGTTGTAGTGGAAAGGTTTTTGGTTTCAAATGTTCTTAAAACATTTAGTTTAGTTAATTACATCATTCACCTTTTTAGACTTGGAAACCTTACCAAAAAAATCTAGAATAAGTGTCAGATACATCAAGCCTTTATAGGTTAATACACTTCTTAATATCGAAGAAATTTCGTATATAATTAACCAAGCTCTGGGAAGTATGAAAATATAAATTTTATCAAAAGAAGTGTTTTGGAGAAAGCTTATCAATGTAACTCATTAACATTTCAGGTGTTAACACCAACCAAACTGAACAACAAAGCTACCATAGCAAGGAATAGAGGAGATGAAGGAATATTTTTCAAAACTGCGTACAAAGCTCTGTATGAACACAAAGAATAGCCATGGATTCTGCAGCCATACTATTCTGTTCACATAAATTATTTGCACTACTAGTTACTAGAGATGTGAAAAAATAACACACAAGTTTCAACTGCAGGGTATGAATCATTTTCTATTTTATGTCCTAGTTTATGTTCATATGCTGAGTTTTGCCAAACCAATAAAGTTCACAGAAGTTTAATTACTCTATTTTTCTGTAAGTAATATGCTGTGCAGGGAAAAATAAGAGAGTGCAGCCTGGCACAATGAATTGAAATTCTGCCAATATGAGTTCTGACATTCAAGAATTAAAGAAAGGTAAGTGCTATTATTTCATTTTCTGCAGTTTGATAAGAAATAATTTTTGAAAAGTCACAACAGAAAAATAAGGTTATTCAGCCAAGGGATGAAGCAGTTAAGAAATAGTTTAAGTTAGAAATATTTTGCACTGTCTTGAGAGAGAGTCTGTATATTCTGTCACACACATTTTCTGTACACAGAGACAGGCATGGGAAATACGTTTGCATGTAGGAGACTGCAGCCTGAATATGGGATTACTTATTGTAGGCCACCCACAACAGCATCATGTTGAGGTAACCCTTCTACCAGCAATGATTCAGTTAACCTTTGATTAAACACAGGAATTTAAACTATGAAAAGGTCTGAAACCTGACACAGTCCTTTGACACCTCCATGTCTGCCATTAAAGATAATGCTGTGTTAGGTACTGATTTTTGAAAATAGAATCAAACTGCTTTGGTTTTCAATATTAACCCTTCCATATTGCAAATGTAACCCTGCTGTGTTAGGAGACTTCCTGAATTACTGCTTCTCCTTTCAAGTCCCTGTGTTTGTGAAGGGGCTTTGCAGGGAGCAGGGGGGGCAGTGAACACAAACTGGGCAGCTCCATCACCAGCAAATGAAGTGACTGTCCAGGTTGTAGTAATCAGTGGACCACAAAACTGACCAGAAGTTCAGAGTGTGATCATGCCCCATTCTTCTTGCACTTATTCACACCTCAGTGAGACAGTGAATCAGAAAGACAAACAACACATTCGTGATTTAAAAAAATCTTTTCTTTGTCTGAGCATCACCGATGCCATACCGCTATTTTCAGCTTCGCCTCTGGGGAGATTGTGGTACATGTTTTCCCACTGTTTCTAGGAGGTTGTGTGATGGAAGCCCTGTGATGATCTGAGAGGCCTACACTCTCAGATACCCGTTTTATTTTGTACATTTTTAATTGCTACAAGTTTTCTCCTCTTCCTCAACTCTTTTTATCCAAGTTACTAAGAAAATCTCAGTGGGAATCTCTCAATATTTCCTCAGCCTGCTGTTTTTTCCCTTCGTCCAGCGTTAAACACAGGCAAGAAATGAAAGGTTCTCATTCTTCAGCTGTTTTGTCTCACCTGGATATACAGAGTAAAATAAAGAAGTCTAAAATAAAACTAAGATGGGGCACAACTCAGCAGAAAATTTCCACTGGAAAATAATGTGTGGTGTTCCAAAGTTCATGGGCTGTGAAATATGAGAAAGTCTTTGGATTTATACTGTTTCTGAGAAATTGCCCATCAGTTTTTTGGATAGGTCATGCACTGCAGCCAAGATGGAATAAGCAGGGTCCTGGCTGAGAATAGCCCAGGCACTGACTGTTCTGCAGAGACATCTTTTACAACCCTAAACACCAGCAATGCTGTTGGTGACGGGACATCACCCCAAAAAGGGCCTGATCTTGGAATTATGGCAATAGTCCAACTTGAGCAAAGCAAAAACTGGCCCACAAGAGAAGACTTCTCTTGAAGCTAAGCAAGAACCCTGAGCAGACTGCACAGGCAACAGTGCCCTCCTCAGCCATCTCCACGCCACGCAGATGCCCCTGGGTGCTGGAGTGCCCACCAGTCTTCCCAAGTCACTGACAAACAGCTACATGACTTTTAGAGAGAGAATTTTTGATATTTTCTTTTTCCCCAGAAGAAGCTTTTCAATCCACCTTGTCAACCTCTACCCTCTTGCCAGTGCACATAGGACGTTCCTAGGCCCCAGCCACTCACAGCAAACCAAAAAAAAGAAAGAAGAGGCTTTGTGTTTTCTTTTAGCTTCATGATGCATAGGCATGAAGCCTGAAAAGGACAACTCAGTGCTTGACAAGCCTTCAAGTGGCACCTGCTTAACTGTCCCAGTAGTGCAGCTGCAGTTTACGTATATTTAGTTAAATTTCTGGTTCTTCTTCACAGGTGTCATATGAAGGAACAGTAAAAAGGTTCCAAAATTATTAGTTGCAACAGGGCTGTTGAAAGGTTCTGTATGAATGGAGCCATTTTAGAAACATGCCCATATTAATATTTTAAAACATTTCACATGCACTTTATGGAAGGAAGAAAACAAAAGAAAAAAGAAGGATGACCTAGGGAAAGTTCAGTTTAAAGCTGAGCAGTGCAAACAAGGAAAGATGACAAGAGTAGAAAAGACTCTCTCAGGGATATGGCCTTTATGGAAGAAGTAAGGTGAAATCTTACCCATGTCAGTGGAGCTCATTTTACAGTACCAGAGAGGGCATTTAATTTTGGCAGTGTCCTGCTGGCCGCTTATTAGAGCTGCTTATTGTGCAATCATTTTTTTCTGATAAAAATGTCCAGAGCACTATCTGGAGACAAATACTTTGGGATGCACAGAGTAACCTAGTATTTCCTGGTGGAATACCAAGTTTATCCCTTCCATGACACTAATCTCATAATTCATTCACTGAGCAATAAAGATTTCTCTTACAAATTAGATCTGTTTGATAATCCATTCCGTGTTTTGACATGCTTGGTATGTTGCTACTCATGTTCTTTCCCGGATAACAGTTTAATATGGTGATTTGTGATGCCAGCAGGAGGCTCAGACAGGTGCATGGATAAATGGAGTTCTCCATGTTCCCAATGACAATGCAGAAATCTCATGGCCTGTAAAATCTTTGTTTTCCCTGCCTTGTTATTTTGTGTAAATCCTTGCTGTGGGCTGTTTCTGAAAAAGTGAATACAGAAAGAAATAATGCCAACTAGCATTTCCTGGCTTCCTTTTTGTGAAGAAAGAAGAATGGTTGATTCTGTTGTGGTTTGGTTTTATTTACATTATGTTGCAGATTAAAGGCCACAAATTCAGGATCCATTTTGATAGGTGCTGAATTTGCCCCAAAGTTCTAGGAGCTAAAGACATCAAGAGACACAGTGCTCAAACCTGAAGAAAAGATATGGCCAGGGTTTAGTTCAGTCCCCATTGAAGGAGTTTGGCTGACTATTCAATGGACAAGTGTTAGTACTTTGAAAAGTACATTGATTTTATTATCTAGCTTTCCCTTTTAGTAGGAGTAGGACTGTTGGGCATGAGGACATTCATTTTCTCTTATTCACTAGGTATGACACGCTCTGAAAGTGCTGGTTCCTGGATGTGCTCCTAATAGGCTAGTTGACCGGAAAATACCCCATTTAAGAAATGTGTGGCATTACGTACAAATCTGGGTTCTCCACAACTGGGCAGCAGTGAGGTTTTTTATGAGTCAACTGATCTGTAGAACCACATCTGTGAGACATTTCAGTGTCTAACTTGTAAGCAGAAATATCTATCTAGGAGCACATGAAATAATGATGCTGATTTGGGCCCCTTCAGGCTATGTAATAGTGATCCTGAGAAGGGCTGCTTTTGTTAGCATAGGATGTGGTATCTGAGCTCCTCCATGGCCAGAGCTACATCTGACCCAAAGAAGATGGGAGGAAGGATATTGATCTCATTTTCCATGGGTCTCCAAGCTTCCAGGTCATCTGCAGAGCAGATGAGAACTGAAGCACAGGCCCAGGGCCCAGCTGCTGTGAAAAATGGCCTTTCAGCCGTTAAACCACCATTCAAAATGCTGCTTTTTCTAAGAATACCTATTCCATAACCCTACGTTTCTTAACAGCCAAGGTTCTGAGGCTGAAATTTCCCTGCTTGTGTAACACAGTGCCAGCTCCTCCATTCTGTTCCCAGGCATCACCAAACCTGCCTGGGGAGCTGGAGCACCTCTGGGGCAGCTATGGCATGGTTGTTTGTCTGTTTGTTGTGCTTATGACCAGTGGATAACCAAATTGCTCCCGGTTTTCTTTCATCTGCATTCATTTTCATTTGTTCAGAGATGCTAAGTTTTGCCTTTGAAACTCAAAGTGGACAAGACGGCATAAACAAATGGGTTTCTCCAGCTTTCTAAATATTGATTTACTTCTGGTTTCTGTAAGAAATGACATAAAATCCTGCTAATATCTAAGGTTATCTGTGGCCTTGTGACCTGGGAATCCTAACCTCAGTGCGACTCTGGTTTGAACACTAGAAAGTGAAAGGTCAGCGAAATGAGATAGCTTATGTATGGCAACAGGATTAGCAGTTTGGGCTGCTCCGAAGATATTAATTTGGACCATCCCATGGCAAGTATCACTCAGGTGCACTTAAGGGGCAAAAAGGAATTTTTGAACTCTTGAAAAGACAAAGTATCTTTTGCATTGCTGAATATGACTCCAGAGTAAATAAAGGCACCAAAATGAGCTGATTAGTTGGGGAGTTATAAATACAAAAGTATAAGTATGTATTTTCATTTCCCAATGAATTATTCCTCATGATTTAACAACCCTTTTAAAATGTGATTCTTGGAGTATGAGATGAAACCTGTGAGAGAGCAACTAAAACATTCAGGATAACTCGTGCATAAATTGATTAAATTTAGATTCAAAGAAGAAATTGGATTTTTGCATTTACAACTGCTGAGAATTTGTCTTGAAGACTATTTTAATGTGGTTTTTTTTTCAAATATAGTTCAGATCCCACCTTGAGCTATGGTTTTCTTTTCTTTGCTTCTTCCTTAGGCCTCTTGATGTGTGTGCTCTGTATACATAACTCTGGTCTACTGAAAATGTAGTAAATAAAACATGCATTTTTAGAATGGTTTTATGTTATTCCCCTTTCTCCATCACCCATGGTTTTTTTGAGCAAGTTTTTACGCTGTGCATGTAATTAGTTTTTTTAGGGAAGGTCTACTCTGCTCTAAAACTAGTGTATTTTTTATCTGTTTGGAATAAACTGAAACCAGTGGGAGGTCAGTAATTTTGAAACTGAAAACTTGCACCTAAATATAGACTTCATTTTGACATCTATGCTGGACATCCTGGCCATTTTTATCAGTCCCTTCAGTTTCCTTTTCTCAGATCTCTCATTGCATGTTTAGTTGATTCTGGTGATGAATTAATCTTTGAAAAAGCTTCTTTTCAAACCACAGGTGGCAGCAAACAGCAGAAGCTTCAGGAATTAGGGCTTCTCTGCATCTATGAGTGAGCTGAGATTACAGGATTGGTTGATTTGTTCCATAATGAGTGTTCTTTATCATTTTCTCCACACATACAGTGGTTACTTAAACTATATGTTTTATATATATTTATATTATACCTAATTGCACTGAAAATATAAGCATTTTTGATTTTTTAAGGTGTAAGTACTTACACGTGTAAAATCTTAACCTGAATAGGTTAGTCACTCTATAAATCTTTGATTTCCTACATTTTATATATATTTTCACTTAATCTATTTTAGATTATATCAAACTGAGGCAGTTTTTCTGATCTTGTCTCGGGCTGTGGAGTAGCTCACACTGGCTGGAAAGGAGATTCAGGAGATGCTGGTGTCAAGTGAATTTGCATGTCACTCAATCAAAAAGAAGCTGTGAGAGAGCTGTTGGTTCCTGCCTAAATCTCTGTTCAGAAATCCATATTCGCAGTCACAGATGTAAATTTTCTATCTCTGCATTTCACACTGTTTTGGGTAAAACTGCTCTTGCTTATAAACTTACTTTTGCAAGACCCCTATGTGTTTAGAAAACTGTCTGTCTGCTCCTGTAGCAAAACTAACACTGGTTTATTAATCTAATAAATAGAAGAAATTAGTGGAAAAGCCTTAGGCTAATGCTGCTGTACTGCTCAAAAAATATTGACATATATTTGCATCATCTTTGTCTTGTGACCAGGCTTTCTAAAAGTCATCCCCTTCACCCCAGAAAGGTTGCTTTAAAGTGTGCACAGCCTACAGGGAGGTGTGCAGAGACATCATCCCATGGGAATAGCTGTCAAGGTGGCTGCTGGGCCATGCTTCTCTCTGGTCTGGGACAGGAAGGTATTCCAAGAGAAATAGGTAGAAGGGAAACGGGTGTGGGGTGATTTGATGACATCCCCATTACCCAGATTGAAGGTGCTGATAGCCCTGGTGTGATCAGCCAGTGGGCAGCTGCAGGGCACAGAGGTTTGTGGGACCCAGAATCTGCACCGATGTTGCTCCAAGGAGTTCCAGATTGCCTGGAAGGACTGAATGAAACCCCTCAAAAAGGACAGTATCAGTGCCTGGCTGTGTGAGACTCCATGTGAGGGCAGAGCAGAAGATGGGGACAAGAACCACTGCATTAATTCATGAGAACTTTGCCTGGGGGTTTTACAGAAGAAACAGCACTAAGTGAGGCTATCAAAGAGATTAAATAAGCATCTCTGGTGGATAAAATATGAACTCCAAACTAGAAGTGTTTAAATTAAAAAAAAAATTTAAAAAGGAAAGTAAAGAAAAATTTCCTTCAAAGGAAGAGAAGTAAAACATATCCAGGAGTTCTGCTCCATTACTCAAAATAAAAGAAGCCAGTGGTTCGACAGTGCAGCTGAATGAGATCAGGTCTGAGATGTGCAGTTTCTTTTAGAGCAGACAGTGATTCTAAATATAAGCATTAGTGAGTTGCAAAAGGAGGGAGATCCACATCTCTTAGTGGAAGAGTAAATATTATCCAAAGCTGATTTATCTACTGGTAGATTGGTGTCTCATGCTAAAAGCATGAACTGTTTCTCAGGCAACATGTTGGAAAAAATTCCTCTAAGAAGGAACTGCTTTTTAAATATTGCTGTAGATTTTCCCAGTGTACCTCCATTGCATTGCAAATAATAAATAAAAGCAGAAAGTAAAAGGGTGATACTATTCCTTTTGGGCTTTGGAAAATTAATTGGCTACTAATTATTTTCTAAGAAATATGGTAACAGATTCTTCTGCTGAATTCTTCATTTTTTTTCTTATCCAGTGCTTTCATCTTTGCCATTTCTCCATATTCTATTTGTCAGACTGACTGCCTTCTTTTGCTGACTTTGCCTTCAGCTTCCTAATCTGATTCCTTTACATTCTTAGTTTTCTTGTTCTGTAATACACATTTTTCTCACTCAACTCTTTCTTACCCACTTTAGTGTATCAAGATTCTCCATTTTACCTTGTTTCAGATTTTTTTTCCCCTCCATTTCATACTGTGGTGGAGAAGCTGCCTATGAGTTACTCTTCTGGAGTCCCTTTCAGGGTCGATGCAGCAAAGCATCCACTTCCTGTTTAAGTTGAAAGAAGGACCTCTGTGTGCCTTATTTTTCCCTTTGCAACCTTGCAGAGCAAATGACAAGTGTCGAGAAATGCTCCTTTCCTGTGGTTTGGTGGGGAGTGACTTTGCTCTCCCCACAGGTGGTGCTGTGGTTGTGAACACAAGCATCTGCAGATCTTCTGTTAAAAGTGGTGCTTGCCTCCTGTGACTACTTCCAAGCAGCAGAAGGCAAACACTGCCAGCAGTTTAAAGGGAGTCACAGGGGCACTATTAAAGTGGGAGAAAGGCGAGAAGTGTAAGGAGAGAAAGAAAATTTATCGTAACACTTCGGGACTCAAGATTCTTTGTACCAAAACACAAGACCAGTGTTTAGGCCTTGATGTACTTTAATATATCATTTGGGGGTCATTTTTACAGTATAAATCCATTCTTCAGTGTTCTTTAATAGAACTCACTGGCTCAGAAAACTGAACTGGATGTTGGAAATTTTATCTAGTGGAAGAATAAAGGCTCTAATTTCACAAGATTTTGGATGAGCACAGGTTCTATTTCATCATCAGTGCTTAAAATTCACACAGCAGATGCAGTATTTTCTAAAGGAACTTCTTCATTTTTACAGGACTTGCTACATAACTAACTTGACATAACCATAAGCAACATGTCTTCTCAAAGATCCATACTAAATTGGTCCCTGTGCAAAAATTTTAAAAACATGCAGACAAACAAACCACTCAGAAATATATATATTTATATATGTATAAAGTAATAGTATCCATAGATTTCTGCTCATATGACCAAGAGCCAGGAAGAGGGAGTTTGGACACTCCTAGAGGACGAGGGAGTTCCCATGATGTGTGGTAGTCATGGCACAGTAAATATGAAGCTGCTGTGTCTCACAGGTAATCCCTTCCTTTCAGCTCTTTTCTATCTGTCTGTCTTTTCCCTCTCTTCATTACAGTCCCATATCCCTGTCTTCTTTCCTTCCTGCTCTTGCTGCTTGACATTGGTTCTTTTAATTTTTTTAATTTTTTTTTTTTTTTTACCTGAGATTACAGTTCCTTCAGTTAAAATTTAGGAAAGATCATTTTGATTGGCTGTGTCAAGTTTTCTCCAGACACGGATCTGTGTGTGTGTGTCTGTGTGCACACCGCAGCTGAGAGTCAGACAACAGCAGCAGCAGCAGCTGTATTCAGGGGTTACTGCCTCTCTCCTCCAGCTGTCCAGCTCATGTAAAAGCTGGTAGGTAGGAATGCTTTTTGGCACAAATGCAGCACGGTCTGGTTGTAAATTACACTTGATCCTACCTAGAGAATTAAGCTCTTGTTGTGATTGCTATTTCAGTTTTGTTCTTCCCAGAGGACAAGGGGAAACCGTGCCAATCCCAAACGAGATTATTTGAGGCATGGTCAGAACTGTGGTTTGAGCTTCAAGTCTGCAGAGAAGAAAGTTGTTTTTATAGCTGGAAGGATTTTTTAAGGAACTTTGTCTTGGGACACAGTTGTACGGATGACTATAAATGTGGATGATTTACCTACTTAATAGGTCAGTACTGGATGCTGGGGCACTTAGGAAAGTGTGCATTTAAATAACTTCTCCAGCCTTAAAAGATATTAAAAATTAAGGATCAATATGCTTTGGAAAACACATCTACTAGTTTGTGAAAATTTTGTCTATTCTTTTTTATAAATCAGGAAGAAATTATCTGTGAAGGATAAATAGTACAATTACTAATACCACTGACCAATGACTATTTTTTTATTATTTGTCAAGGCAAGTAGCATTTTAAAATAAATCAACTCCAAACTCAGCATTTTTATGAATTGCAACTCCTCAATTTATGCAGTACATATGCATCCAACTTTAGGGGCAAAATGTGCTTTTATGTATATAGCTCCTTACAGCTTCAGTGTTGATTTGAAAAGCTGGGTTTCCCTGAAGGAGCATAACAAACAAGTCAATTGAGAAAAAATTCCTCAGAAAATGAGGATAAATTGACTATGAAGAGATGTTACAACTGATCACTCTAGTGTTAAAAGGCATACAAATGGAGCAGGAGTAATTTCTGGCTAAGAGATCAGTGGAGATTTGTCACTGCCACGCAACATGATTGAATGGATGACAGAAGAACACGTCATAAGGCAAGGAAAACATCACACTTCAATTTGTATCTTTGCTGGCTGAATTAAAGAAATCTTTTATTTTAAAGATTGATAGAGAGTTGTATGATTTGAACTGAAGATAAGAAATATAGCCCCATGATTTTAACAAAGGAAATTCAATAAAAAATCCTGAAGTATGGATATGAAAGGTTAGAAATAATAATTACTGGATAAACTTGAATTAGAGTTTCTCCCTTCCTACGCTTTGTCTAAACTTATAAATATTTCTTACAAGGAGAGATAGTGGATTTAAAAATGTTATCAGCCTGTCACAGAAAGTCATACTTAGAGCAAAGCAAATCAGAGACTCCACAATTTTAAAAAACGTTTTATTATAAAGATTAGGAAACCAAATCCACTTTTTTTTTTTAAACACAGATAAATAAACAGTAAATATCATGCTTTTAATTTTAAATGTGTTTTGCCTTTTGCAATAGTATCTGCAAAAATGGCATTCTTAACTTGGAGACCTGCAAAACTCTATCTTTCGAAAATATGGTGGAAGACAGACAGCATATTTTGCGCGTTAATGAAGACCATTAAAAAAAACCTGCTGGAAACTGGGAAAAAAACATGCCTGCAAAGAAAGTGCTGAGTAAAGAGTAGTCTGGTAACGTTTTCAGCAGAAAACTTCAAATTAACCCTTAGTCATGATTATTTCAAATATATATATAAATATATACAACTACACAAAAAAAAAAACAAAGAAAAAAAATCTTCCCACTTAAAATGAAACAAACATCAAATTGTAACAAAATCAGAGAACCCTTAGGGGCTGCAACAGTCCTCAAAGGTACTATAACCTTGTGATCTTCAGGAAGAGGTGTTTAAAAATATCCAAGTAATTTTTTTCTCTATTCCATAGAAATAAAGTGAAAAAGTAAGGGGAAAAAAAGCAGTTACTCTGTTGCCATTACCCTTTAAAACAAATCATATCATTGTTGTGTCTCATCTCAGGAACAGTTTAATAAAGGAACAAAGCAACAAAGAGATGAGCAAACACCTCAACATGTGGATTCTGTGTGCCATATTGGTCCCAATTTAATTGATGAGAATATTACTTTTGATTTCAGTGGGAGCAGGGTAAACTTTTTCATTTCATTTCTAGCAGAAGCAAAATGATTGCAAACTACTTTCCCAAATGGACTTTATTCATGTGACTTAATCACAAAGGGCTGTAAATGGTAAGAGTTTTCTCTATACCCTCACAGGCCACTCATTACTTTATTGCTTGTTATCAGAAGACTTTTATCTTTTCTAATAGTCCCACACTTCTGCAGCATTTTAATAGAACAAACTTACTGTTAGCAACCTGTAAGCAATCATCTAAAGTTCTTTAATATTTATATCCTTTTGAGGCTTTTCACCCTTTACATGGGGTCAGGGTTGCCTGTACAAAATAAATGACTGTTACAGGAAATATAAACATGATATTTACAAGTTCACAATTCTTTATTTTTATACAGTTCTGATGAGTATTTTTTATAGTTGTAGCCTAAGCACTGTGTAGAACTGGCATGCTTCTGATAGTCACAAAAATGTAATAAAAAAGTAAAATAATTAAGGATAAATTGCGCACATGCAAGGATACTGTAAAATGAATCCATTGCCTTAAGCTATGCATCTATGTATTTTTTTCATACCCTAACAGTTTGCCTTCCTGTGTTTTTTTGATGAAAAATTCCATGCAAAATCCTGTATTTTCTCTAGGATAATATTTCACATTCTTTAAACCTTCCATTAATTATTCTACATGACATTCAGACTGCCTTTAATGAAAGAAAGGAAAAACCCAAAAACACAGCTACTTTTGTTATCACACTATAAATCCTAGCTCAGGGATTATGCCAATTATCTGATTTACCTCTACAGAGCAACTGAAAAATTTTTGCTTATTATCCTTATCATTATTCATATGTATGACTCAGTTTATTTATTAGAAACCTGTCCTTAAAGTATTTAATGAAAAATAATGTTCGTACAAATAATTTGACTCTGCGATTAACATAAATCCATCCACCATTCAAATTCAGTTCATTTAATAAAAACAATATTTCTAGTGGTCACCTTGGATGCTTTAAGATGAGTTTTAATAAAGGTGTCCCTGTAATTCTTTTTCATGGGTATAATGTTGGCATTTCATCGCTGAATAACATTCTACTCAAGAGACCGTGGTTGATATATTTCAGTTCTTCAAATTGTGATCCTGTTGCTGAATTTGAAAAAAAAAAAACCCAAGACATCCACTGACAAGCACCAAGTTTGGGCAGAATAGCCAAATCCAGTTCTTTGAAAAATCATTTCAGCCACCTTCTTCTAAATCAAGCTCCCCCCAGTCATCAAGAGAGAGGGTGACTGCTGGGAAGTGTTTGCAGGTTATGGAGTGATAGCGAAGCGACTTTGCATCATCCCTACGTGTTGCTTTCAAGAAGCTCTTCGCCTTTCACCTTCAGACTGTGATAGTGTTGCTGCTGAGGGCAGTGCCAGCCTGGCTTGTCCTGGGATCCACTGCAGCATTCCTTTAGAAGTCCAAAGGCCGAATCATCATGGTGGTGGAGCGCAAGGAATAGCTGGGGCCTTTGAAGTAATGCCATTTGATGCCATTGAGCTTTCCGTGGTTTTGTCCAGCTGTGTAGAACATCCCGTTGAGATTGGATGGGCCACAGGCATCAAACCACCAACCTGAAACCATTAAGACAAAAACTTAAACTGCAAGTGCACTATGTATTTTACATTGTTTTATAGGTTTAGCTGATTAGCAAATTCTGGTAAATAGCTCATAAATACTGCTGGTATGGTATTTTCATATCTTCCTTTTTTGCTCTTTTGTGCTATTCTGTAGTCAGCAGTGCTGGAGAACACATGTATTTACAGAATTGCAAAAGTAATTAAGTCCCAATCCATTCTACTTTTCTACGCAGTGTGTGAAGTAAAAACAAGAACATGAAAGACAAATAAACTGCTTTGTATTTTTAGACAGCATTTCATTTTTCATTTAAACCTCAGAAAAGGACTATAATTCAAAAGTATTTTGCATAATTTCACTTGTTATTTTGAGTATAAACATGATTTAATTTTATTTACCTTTCCTTTTCTGTTGCTTTCAATGTGATTTTTCAACTGCTCAGTTGCTTCTGCTCCCAGATTAGACATTTTTAGCAACAGGACTATGAGAATTGTGCTGCTGCATTGCCCTATTTTAAATTGTTGTCTTAAGACGAAATTAAGCAGTGAACTCTCTTGTTTATCTCTCCAAGATCTTTTCTTGTAAAGGTGAATTTTAGATTGCCATGGGAGCTAGAGTTTTAAGAAAAATTTCAAATAACATGAAACTTGGCAACACCAAGACTACAGAACACAAACTGACAAAGATAAACTAGGTGACATGCTGACTCTACTGAAAGTAGTGGGAGTTTTGCTGGATACCTTGATGGGAATAGAATTTTCTCTCCAATACCTTGCAGAGTATCTATCTATAGTAACAGAAAGATGCTTAGTTCAGACTGAGAAAGGTAGAATAAGTTCCCGGTCTGCAAAAAGCAAATATCCGGAATGTCAAAATATATTAACTTCTGTGGCTAGGAGTTCTATTTGTCAGAAAGATTTCTGTTGGGGCTTTTTTCATAGTAAGATGTACAGTTTTGTGAATCTTTAGCACAGGCTTTATGCATCTTTCCATGGAATACGGTTGCACTGAACATTTGTGTCATGAGGCAAATAAGATCTTAAAGATCAGGTGGTGACTTTTGCTTTTGGTAGTTAAATGCTACTTTATTTTTTAAAAAAAGTTATTTCAGCCTGTACATCACAGCATTGCAATCTTCCCAGTATCCCTTTTAAAGCATTTACTGATAGTGGAAAACTGATCATCCAGTGAGTGCCTGCTGAATTTTGCAGGTGTCACTGCGGACTAGAATGCAGAATTTTAAATTTTCAATGTGTTTTCCACTCTGACTTCTGGAAAAGAAATTAAACTATGACAAACTCCTTTTAGAAAACGTTCACTCTTCAAGGGAATCCTCCAATTCCATCCACTTAGTGGTAATCCTTTTATCTACCTATAATGAATGCATTATATGAAAGTATTTTAATCTATGGTTTACTACTACCACCAATATGATATAGTTTGTGTTTAGCCCTCAGAACCAGTGCTTACTCTGTTCTTTGTATTCAGATCCACATAATTTATGCCTCTAGTCTTGTAATTCCTAAGATTTTGGAAAGTATTTAGTGGTTTTATTTTTTTTTAAGAAGTAACACCTCATAATGAAATCTTGAGGGATGAATTTATGCCAGATAAATTCTGACAATCTTCTATTTTGGTACAGCTGACCTACCTTTGATTTCAACATTATACCTAAGGGGGCAATATCCAAAGAAAGGGAAAGCTGTACAGCTAATGTTTTACTGTAACCAGAGTATAATCTTGTAGAAACTTAAGATGAAGTTAAACAGAGAAATCCTAATCCTCATTTTTCAAAGCTGGAACCCAGATGCTGCTGGGTTCTGTTTATGGTGTTGGGATGAAGACATGGTGACCTGACCTAGTTACCATTTCATTTTAAAGGAACAGGAATAGATAACTTTTTACCTACTGTACTGTTCTTGTTAATGAGAATAATTGAATGTTTTAAAGATGTTTCCTAATACTTCATTAAAACTTTGGGTTTATTTTCTCACCTTTTTTTTTTTTTTTTTTTTAAGTGAGGTGGGTTGGTTTTTTTATTTTGTTTCATGGTGGCTTTTGTTTCTCCATATGGTTATTTCTCTCCATGCTCCCCTGTAGTCCTCTGAAAGGTCTTCACTCCCCATAGGGCCTCAGACTATTTCAAGGCTTCCTACTGCATGTCTCAACACCAAAACTCACATCTTTGAACGGATGTAAAGGAAATGTTTTTTGTATATTGAGGGAAAGAGGAATGCAAGAAGTGACTTTCTTGGTAGCTATGAGGAAGTGGGGGAACATAAACCAGAGGTTTCTGAAGGATACACCTGCAGCACTGGCACTGCAGAAAACACCAAATAAAGCAGCTCCAGAGCTGTGAGACAGTCTGACCCAAGGAAAGACACCCAGTAGCCAAATGTTGGCTTACTACCTGGAGTTCACAGGATTTTCTTATGAAGAATCTTGTTTATTTTTCTTTGCAAGGTAATGGCTTTCCCAAATAAGTATAAAGTCATCTTTGAACAGCAGAGTTCAAGGGTTTTAACTCTGGAGATAGCTTTTGGCAATAATTTCCATGGGATATTTGAATCAGGCATGAGAATGATGAAGAGTGGGAGTTGTAAAAAAATTATAATAGAAGTTAGATTTTAAATTGAAGTGGTAAAAAGAAGGCTTTCATGAGAAGGTTAAGAGGGTTTATATTCAGAAAGAGAGGTAGTTTCTTCAAGCTGCTGTGATCACAAAGTCGCTATTTACTTATTTGGACTGAGGGCCAATTCAATTTTTTTAGGTTAGCCCAGCTCTAATATTTTGTATAGCATTAGCAGCACTACCATCTCTGTTTGTAATAAAAATCCCTAGGTCATAAAATATACTTTCCAGAAAAAAATATAATTTAAATAATGCATAGATAAGTTGTTTGCAAATTCAGCTATACAAATAAAAATGAATCCTCACTGTAGATGGCTGTTCTTCTGGAGCAGTTAAAGTAGGTACACATTTTGTGTATGCTTGTGCTTTGGTCTTTAATTAATGTTGCTATTACTAATGGGAAGTTGTTAAATTTCATGTCAGCTCTTTTCATTAAATAAATATATTTTGAATGCTTAAGCCATCTATCCCATATAGCTGAGCTGCAGACTATACTTAATCTATACTGTACCATATCTTTGTCTGAATATGAATGTATATTAAATTTCCACAAATTCTTACAAAAGAATACCCAATAAAGGAGCATTGCTCAAAAGAGTAAGAATAATAAAAGAAAAAAACCCCACAAGCATCTTTTATAATGGTTTGATGAAGTGACAAGTATAATTTTTGCACAATAGAATCTTCTTTGTCAAAAACAACATTAGAAAAAAGCTTTTGTATGCTAAAGCTAACAGATTTGCTTTTTTGGCTTGTTGTATAAATTGCAATTAAGCATGTATGCATGTAAAATTCTTTTTTAGTAACCTAATGCTCATCAATTCCTGAGTGCACTGTAAAGCTGGTGTGCACTGGGAACTGTAATGATCACCCAGGTTTGATGGGAGCTTCTTAGCTGACTTTCACGTTCTAAAACAATAGGTGCCTAAACAGTGCATGTTTGATGGCAGACCCTTTCCTCACATGTCTTTATTCTCCCTCCTGAGGACACTACATGTCTCCAAATGCAACAAGATCAATGCAGGCCATTCAATAAATCCAAAGTATGTCTGAATGGTGAATTTGTACGGATTTATGGAATAAATGGATACTATGGAAAGCCAATATTTATTTCTAGCCCTCTGGGTTTGTCCATAAAATTTAGTGCACCTGGCAACAAAGCCAATAAGAAAAATTTCTAATGCAAAAATGTTGAAATAGTCCTCAATGTTCAAAAGAATTAGAAATTTATTTTAGGAAAGATTTCAATGTTTCTGACATTCTGTACTTTAAATAAGTTAGATGGCAATACTTAGAATCCGCTTGATTTTGCATTGGTAATTTCTCTGGATGAGGTTTTGCATGACACCTCAAACTATCAGTGGAGCCATGGGACAGAGTCCAAAATAGTGAATATAACAGGAAAGACTTAGGATTGTTTAGACAGAATTTGGAAACAGATTGTCAACCATTTCAAAAGAATGGAAAGGAATGGTCTCTATTCTTTCCAATGCTAGAGGATATGACAAGATGGAACACATTTAAATTATCACAGAATTAGTTAGTCAGCATGCAAAGCTTTCTTATATTAAGTGTAGACAAACTCAGTAACAGATTTTAACACGAGAATCAACATCAATAGAAGCCTTGAAGATGCATAGAAAGACAGAACAGATAGAGAAGAATCTGTCTTGGAAAGTGACTAAACGACCTCTGGAAGTAATTTCTATATTCTTTTATTCCTTAGAGTATTGGATTGACCAGACTACCACTTGATAATCTGAAGATTAAATTAGAATTTAGCTGTCAGGATATAAAATGAAAAAGCATTAGCCTTTCATATCAATTGGATAATGCAGTCCCTTTCATAGGGACTTTTTAATGAGGTAAAAATAACATGAAACTTGCAGACTGGTGACTATGTTCTAATATATCAGAAGTTAGTCACTTCCTGAAGGTCTCCTAACACTGTATTACAGATGCCCCTATTTAACCCTGATGTATACTAATGTAGTAATGCTTTTGTTAAAAGTGCTCCATAGTAATTTGTTTAATTAAATATTTCTAATATTTCTAGCAAAACCCCAAATAATATTCTAACTACATCCTATTTGCATGGTGATTATATTGTTTCATAAAAATATTTGTCAATATAAATGATACTTCATTGATGGTGTTTTCTGAGCAATTTCTTTATGAAAGCAGGAATATGCATAAAACTTGAAAACTGGTGCTTTTTAAAATGTAATTAGGTGTATATCCAGAGGCTCAGGTTGCATACTTTTAAGTGTGCCATCATTGCTTCTTTCAAATATTTTGTTTCAAGGAGAATATAAGAAAAACCGTGGCTTTTCTGATTGGAGCGTCTGGGCAGCTTTCTATATTCAGCCAAGAACTTCCCTCCAAGTCACGACACAAATCCTCCATTTCCTTCTTGCCAGAGTTTCATAAAATTCACCACTTGGAGGAAAAAGCAGTGAAACAACAGGCAATGAATGCAACAGTGTTTGGGAGTCATTGAGCAGTCTCTGACTTAATAGCTGAAAAATCCATTGCGGCTTAATAAATATGTGTTTAATACATACATACTTCTCTGACTCAAGAAGCCCATGAGATTCAAAAGATACTGAGAAAATACTCGGGAGGTATAATTTATTTGCATTGTTCTTATGCCTGTATTGACCGCTGTCAGAGACAGGATACTCCGGCTGGATGGACCTCTGCTTCCAGTAAAATAAAACAAACAAAAAATTTATTTCAGTCATTTATGCTGCTTCAAACCTGGCAAGATGTCTAGAAAAACTCCCTGTCTCTTTGTCAAATTATTTTAGGGATCAGAAGTTTAGCAATATTCTCACTTCTCACCTGAAGCAAGGTAAATGCCTTTGTGAACATCTCTGCAGCCAATGCCAGATAAAGAAAATCACCTTAAAACTCTTTCTCAGCGAGCCAAGATACCACAAGTCACTTTCCAGTGACTGAAAACAATTGCACAAACAAGTTGAGGCTCAGCTGACAGGTGGTATCTGGCAGAACGGATGGGAGTTTGGCCCAGGATATGATCCAGAGATGTTAGATGCTGAGGGCTGTATTGGAAATCCAAGCACTTTAAATCTCTACTGATAGCCTCATTCTGGTGACAGTTTGTTGCATTTTTGGTGCTGTTTCTTGCAAAAAAGCTGTGTATGTAACTCACTGGGGCACTCTTCAGACTAAGGCTTGAAGTAATATGGAGATATATATATATATCTTTTTTTTTCAGTTTACTGGAAAATATTGAGATATTGAAACAATGAAGAAATTATTTGAATGAATATGATTTGTCCCCCTTTAAATTTAATCTAAGCATGCTTAGTTTAAATTTTCCAAGGCACAAAAAAAGGAGCTAAAACATTTAAATACAACGAGTTTAGAGGGGCTAAGAATCCAGCTCATGCATGTACTTTTGAAGACATTCCCTAAAACCCATGTAATGATAGAGCCAAGTAGCATAGCATGGCTCTTGAAAAGACAAGAAAGACACACACACACACAATACACTGTTGGTGCTTCTGAATTATTCTCCCAGTATTTAATTTCTCATTCTAGGGAAGAGGGATGGGATAAAGGAGGAGAGAGAATAGTAGTTATGATATAGACCAAATAAAACTGACAACTAGCAAGATCACAGAGAGAAATGTGTGCTTTCCTTACATTTTTATTTTCAGCCTTGATTGTAACCATATCACAGTCCTGAGTTTTGGCTTATCTCAGCCTTTATTCCTGACATAAATATATTCAGTTCACCTCATAGAGATAACAGAGTCACCCAAACTGTCAAGATAGCTAGAAACTTGCCTGCAGATTTCATACCATTCATCATTAAAGAGCTCTCTGTGACGTTGCCAAAACTAACAGAGTCTGATATCTTTTTGGGGAAAAAAAAAAAAAGAGGTTTTCCAAAACCTGTTATCATTGCTACTTTTCTAAATTAGTCTTTGTCTGGTACAAAACTGAAATATACTCACTAAAAAGATGTTTTGGTATTTAATTCAATTTCTGATCTTTCTCAAAGAATGAGAAAGTTGTTTCAAGGAGCAAAGCACAGCAGTGTGTTTGAGGAGAGCTCTAGCATGATTAAAGTCTTTCTTGAGGAACTACAAATTACAGTGCTGTACAGCCTGTCTCCAAAGGGATAGTACTCAGAGTCTAGTCCAAAAGAGTAGACTCATTTATTTCCAAAGGCTAATTGCATCTCCTTCTACTGTGTGGTGATTTGCTAAACTTGTGGTTTCCTCAGCCTTTGGTAATTCTGCCCGTTCCTCCCTATTCATTCCATTTGGTACCAGTATATTCCAATATGTGGTTTTCCTGTTGATTTAGAGGACTGCTGCAGCAACATATGTGAACCTTGTGGAGTGGTTGTTCAACAGCAGACTGACCTTAGCGGGGCACTGACCTGTCACAGAAGTCAGAGCAGGAAAATAAACAAACCCTCAGCTCCCAGAACAAGCTGTCTGGGAGTAGAGGTGTTTCCAGGCAGCTCAGATACATGAATGAGTCTGCACTTCAGCACAGACACAACTCACACTCAGGAGATTCTCACCAGACCAGACTCTGGCTTGCCCTGGAAGTAACACACTTTAATTTAGCATGTTCTTTAAAGGGAAAGGTCAACAGTTTTAACTATAATAAACTATTGACTTCTTATCCACTGTCTGTCTCCAGATCTATCTGGTTAGCTTCTATTTTTTACAGAAATGAAAAGGTAGCATCTGATCACCTGTCCAACTGGAAGAAGTTTCCAATGATAACTTCTAATATGATATCACTAGAGGAAGTTAAGGGAGCTTGAAAAATTGGCTCCTTAAAGACTTTCCCAAATGGGTCACTTCCAACCAGCAAAAGAGAATGAGGAGTTAGGTTGTGCATCTGATATAAATTCTCTGTGATGGGAATCCATCTTCTGTTAGCAGATGATTGCTTTAGAGGCTCATATGTGCCTGAATGTGGCTGAGCTGGATTCAGTCAGAGTGCCAGTAACCATAAATAATACAGGTTTAACAGTCTGATCAAAAACACTGAAAAATTTACATGCTATAGGATTTTTTCCAGGAAAGTTAGAAATCACTGAGAGAGAGTCTCCAAATGAAATCAGATGTGAAGATAAGAAAGGGCCATTCCTGGTCATACAGCCAATGAACCAAAGAATCCCAATTTAAGCTTTCTGCTATAACGTGATATTCTAGAGATAAAAATGATCTTGCCCATATAGGGACTAGGAATAAGTATCATTTGCCAGAGAAAGTTCTCACTCTTAGGAGCATTAGGAGTCTGAATGAAGAGATTTGTTCTCAGATATTTGTTCCCTGCAGTGGAGAGAACAAATAACAGTCATATACACAATACTTGTTGGCAGTCAGACTGCCTTGGGACTTTAAACTGTTCCAGTGTAACTTGTCTGTGCTCTTCCCCACCTCAACTTTTTTTCTTTCCTTCTGCAGTTTGAGTCAGCTAACAAAGGATATCAGCTTAAGCCTTCCAGATTTAAACAGGTGGTTGCAGGTCTAGTCTCTCACAGGTGAGTGAATTAGTCATTTTGTGTCTTTATGCATTATACTCACATAACAGAGAAAGTCTAACCATTAAAATTATTTGAATAACAGAATCACATCCCTAAGTGAAATGTATTACAAGTCTAGACTCAAATAGGTCCTAAATTTTATGATCTAATATCTAAATGTTTCTATTTCTCTCTTCTTTTTTCTGGTTGATTCTCCAACTTTCACAAACTTCTTCCCACCTTTTTAGTCTCTTAACTTCTTCTTTGTTATTTTTCCTTTCTTGCCTAAACAATTACACTAACTTGTGATTTCCTCTTTGACACTGTTGCAACAGTTTCAGTGCAGAAGTATACTGACTGCATCTCTGAATAACCCTTTCTCTGCTGATAGGAATATAGAGGCATGAGCACTACCAAAATATGTGTATAGAAAAAAGTAACAGTAGTAATAAGAGAAGTTTTCACTCAGGACTTATACACCCATGATACAACTGCATCCATGGTTGCTTTAGGAAAACACAGTAGATTGCTATTAATGTTCAGAGTTTGTACTCACCTCCAGTCAACATGAGAGCACATTTACACATGCAGTTGTCATTGTCAGCATCTTTTGTACTGAATTCAGCACCATGCAAGATCAGGCTACTCTGTTTTCCAGCAGTTCCACTGTGGCCTTTTAAATAAAGCCTGAAACAACAAGAGAAAACAATCAGTGTCACCAAAATAGGAAAGAAAGACAAGAGACTCAGATCTTTTTCTACATCAGGTTGGCATTCTATGAAGTGCACTCAGAAAATTCATGAATCTCTCGTGTTTTGGCTCAATCTCTTCGTTGTTTCAGGTGTAAAATGGGGACATTTAGCATTTTTCAGTGTATCTGCAGTAGCACATTGTCCTTGCTCCAGAGCAGAACTGAGCTCAAGGAATCTGAACTGGAAATACAACAAAGTAGAGGGAGTGAGAAATGGAGGAGTGAGAAGAGATGCCCAGATATCTGGAGTACATTGACAGAATAATTGAGTACTTGAGTAGCTGGTTTCTTTACTGTGGCACAGAAACAGCAATCCCAGTTAACAGGAGTCATGCTATTAATCCCCAGGCTTGAAAGAGGATTTTAGCAGTCTTAGAATTTTTAATTCCACCATTTACAGCACAAGCCAGCAACCCAGTTCTGCCAAAGCTGTCTCTGAGTGACAAATGGAGAATAACTTAGAGTTCAAGCCACAAAAGTCTTCATAATTTGCAATGCTGAACATTCCTTTTCTTAAGGAGTCTTTCAGCTAGTTGAAGCCACAACCACGAGCTGGGAGCCGGAGCTCAGCTGCCAGCAGCCAAACATGCCAGCTGCAGGAATGTTGAATGGAGTACCTCTGTCCCACCAAGGAAGCACTGGGTACTGAGGCACATCTGACCTGAGCTCACAATTGCAGTGACATGCACAAGAAAACACTGAAGAGAATGGAGGAGAGGAGAGGGTTGGAGAGAGTCGAGGGGAGGGCCGGGGAGGGGAGGGCCGGGGAGGAAAGGAGAGGAAAGGAGAGGAAAGGAGAGGAAAGGAGAGGAAGGGAAGGTTGAAGACAGTGGTTTCCCTTGCCTCTGCTGGAACTATATCACCGGGAGATGGATGCTCACAGAAGAAACTACTTCCTGTACATAGCCATCTATATCAGATGGGATCAGTTACTTCCTGTTTTCTTCAGGAAACATTGCTGGAAGAGGAAGGTATCCTTTGTCATAATAGTTTCACATGCAAGAAGGAAGAGACAGGATCTCAGTGTCCACTGGAGAAATATGAAGCCACAATCCTTACACCTCAGGAGCAAGCCCTAACCACTGGAGCAAATAAGAGGGGAAGACACATTCCTCCCCTGTCTCACTGAATCTCTACAGGCTAGGAATAAATCAGCCACAGGGCTAACCAAGAGTATGATTTGGTAAATAGTGGGATAGGTTTCTCCACTGAAGAGAAGGTGAGAAATATCTGTTCTGTTTCTTCTAGGGTTATTAAAGAGGGGCAAATTTATCTTTTAAATATCAAATATAAAATGCATAAGGAGTCATGAGAGCAGAAGCAGGATATAAGCAGGAGAGATGTCTGTTTCTCCCTGTGATTTACAGCTGGGAGTGCTATCCTAGAAAATACTTTCCTAACTTCTCCCACAGACAGAGTGAACAAGGAGAGCAGATGGGAATCACTGACTGTCACTACTTCTCTGTTGTTGCATTTTTATCTAGTTACTTTGCATGAATAAAAGAGTAAATGCCTTTACCAGAGAGTCACTCATCCATTTGTTTAGATGGTAGACAGATACTTTGCTGCAGTGTTCACAGTATTAACAGCAGGAGTAGAGAACATCCCTAACTCATTCTAGCCTACAGTAGTAGCAGTAGTTAAGCCATTGAAATTTTTCTGAGATGAGGAGAGCTCTGTCCCCCAGACCGAGATTTAAATAAAACCCAGTTCTCCCACAGAACTTTGGAGTTGAATTCTGCTTATGAGAGCAAAGGCACCATATGGCAGCTTTCCTTAATCAAGTGCATGGCTGCTGTTTTTCATTGGTTTAGTTTTGAGGGGTTTTTTGTCTTGTGTGCATCTGTACGTGGATATTAGGTCTAAACAAAGCCAATTGGATTAAATTTGTCACAGAAACACATTACAGAAACTCTTCTCGGGATATCTGATGAGATTACTGAGCCCTCTCAAAATGTGAAGCCATAGAACCAGCACTTGGCAACCTACAGAATTTCACACTTGTAGACCGACTTAAACTTCACTTAATTTTCAGTGAATTTCTTCCTATGTGTCCTTTGTCCATCTCTAAAAATGGAGACAGTAGATGCCAAGCATGAATATTTTAAAATAAAAAAAAAATTTTGAAAAGAGGAATTGCCAGAGTTATCTTTTTAAAGTAGTTACACTGCCTACATTAATTTGATTTTAATTTTGAATGCTACCTGACTGAAGCTGATGATTGGACCTTTGGACCTTTGGACTCAATCCTTGGAGCAAAATTTGTATATATAGATAGATAACTACACACACATAAACATAAAAAAAAATTTAGATTAAATACAAATATCATGCATAATCAAATACCTTTGGATAGCACAAAAAAAAAAAGATAAGGCCAAGTGAAAACCCAATAAAAGACTGTGAAAATCCTTTGTAATTTAACAAGGAACAACCAAGGAACAGGAATCCAGGAAGGTCGTTGCATTACGCTATTGCCCAATCATGGTGGAAATTAGCCTGTAATGACCATGTTAGTCTATCAAAGGATGTTTGTTTTAGACAAGATTAATCTAAGATCTGTCTTTGCACATGTACATTTCTTTCTTTCTTACAAATGAAAGGCTGGAACTGATCCCATCTTCATTCATTGGACTTTAGCCTTATTTTGCAGGCTGTGCCTAATATTTTGCAGAACAAAATAAACTTTCCTGAGGTTGTGTTGATAGAAAAATTATTTTGTCACATATCTATAATCTGAGTTTTAATGGTCACACATCCTCATTATATCTGCCACACCAAAGCTCACAGAAGTCTCATAAAGTCAGTATAAAAAGCAAATGCTCTTTACTTAAATAAGAAAGACAAGGTTAGCCAGACCTTTCTATTAGCAAGCAACACTATAAAACAAACTTAGTCCAATTAAAAAAAAAAAAAAAGGACAATCTAAGAAAACATAAGACATAAAGAAATAAATATTACTTGGTATTCAGTGTTTTCCCCAAAGGGTGAAGGCCTTAGGATTATTTACAAGCTCTTTACTTTCTCTGATATTTTACAAACATTCCACTCATCACAGATTTAGATCATGCCAGTTATGTTTGACTTTCCCTCAATACAATTTGTCTAGTAGGTCTCCAGTGACTTTAAAAGGATAAAGCTTAACTTGGCTCTGAGCTCTAGTGCTCTTATGGCTCTGCAGCCATGTGCAGAGGAACCACAGTGTGAAACAGTAATTCTAATTCTTTGGGCTCTTCTCCCTGAATTGGCATTGCCCAACAGTTAGGAAAAAATGACACTGCAAAGTTGGCACTACTTTACACCAAAGTCAGATCTCAATCAAAACCCAGAACTGGTCCTGAAGCAGTCAGTTCTTCTCATTCTGAGCTACAGTTCAAGCCATACGGATCCAAACTAATCTGGCTTGAGATAGCACAGCACAGCAGTAGGCCAACTGATGAGCTTGTTAGCTCCCAGGAGCAGGAGAAATCTTACTACATGGATTTAATTAGTTATTTAGTATTCTCAGGTTCAGATTGGTAGGATTGAAACTACATGAGTAATGGCCTAATATCCTTAATAACTAAATAGGGAGAACCAGGAGTCTTGAAGTAGGATTTAAAAGATTCATCATGATGAATGGAGAGGAACACATCAAAACTTGCCTTTGGGAAATACTTTAAAGGGATGCCTCCAAATTCCCATCTGTTTTTTGTCTCTGCATGCTAAAATGTCCTTTCTCCTGCCTGCTCATTCCACATGCCAGGAGGGAATCCCAGATTCTGATCCCTTCTCGAAGCAGAGGTTGTTAAGATTGATGGAAATGGTCATGGAATAAAAATGGTTGCATGGTGATCAGAATCTTGTACCCAGAGCTTCCTTTTCTGAGCTCTCTCTTCATTGGGTTTTCATTTTTTCCTAACTTTGACAGGAACAGAGGGCACCTACATCTCAGTCCTTCTAATCTACTGGTCACCACTTACACAGGTATGTCCTGAATGTTAGGCATGTGAAATGCATCATTGTTTTTAAAACTCATGTGACTGACATTACTTTGCCCTCTAATTTAGAAATGTTTTAGGGTAAGGAAGGATTTAACTTGCATCTTCCATCTTGTTCACAGCTGCATCTAAATTTTAGATAGCTTCAGCTTCTGAAACGAAAGCCACTTGTAAAGATGCTGAAGTTGGTAGAGTTTCATGAAATGCTGTGTTAGTCAAATAATTCCATTCATAATGGAATTTAGGTGATTTTGGTTCCCCTTGTGAACCAAAGCCCACTGGACTGCAACCATTTAGGAGGACCCAGTACGAGATTATACTTACGATAGTCTTAATTCTAGACATTAATTGTAATAATATTAAGTAAGAAATAAAAGAAAACAAAACAACCTAAATCACTCTCAAAAACAGAGGGCAGCTTGCATTTTAAGTTCAGGTTCGGTTTTCATTTTCCTTCAAAAATGCTTTGATTAATTATTTGGGAATCAAAAACCCTTTTTAACATCAAATTATAAGACATCATGTCTACATTAAATATCATTACTTTCTTAGAAATCTTGCCAATGCACCTTTTCCTGAACATATTGCAAAATCTCATCAAGTCTCCCAATGGTAACAGTTGTCCATGAATAGCAAAATCACCTCTGTAATAAAGACATCTTACAAATATTCAGTGATAGATAGCGTGTTGTGAACAGGGGAAAAAAAATTTAAATAATCCCTCTAGAGAAATACTGCTATCACTGAGGTTGAAACTAAAATTTCTGCCAAAAGCCTGCTAAACATAAAACTAAATATAATGTAGTAACTATGTGGGAATCCTAACCCTGGTATTTTACCTATATACCCTGACTTTTTCATCGTTTAATACTCACACTAAAAGATAAAAGGAAACATCCCTTGTGTGTGCTAATTTTTAAAATCAGTGTAAAGACCATCTCCTTGTTGGAGATAGAGCATGAGCCATCTGTGGTGACCAGGGAGATCCCTGTGAGTTTGAACTCTGCTGGACTGAGAGTAGAAGGAATCCTAGTTAGTGCCCTTGTCCAGATTTCAGATAGATTTCCTGGGCACCTATTTGGATCCTTTTTCTTTGTTAGGAAATAAAACTTCTTCTTAAACATTACCTTTTTTTTTTTCTTTGAAAGGGGGAGGAGGAAATATTTAAACTTCATTAGGGCAGTGCATACTCTCCTCATGAAAACAAGCTAAATTAAATCAAATCGACCCACAATTTTTTTTTAGCATAAATCAAGATTAACTAGCTAGCAAGAACGTAACACCAGAGGAGGGAAATAATCATTAGAAGTATACTAAAAGCTACCCTAAAAGAAAGGAAATTACTTTGGTGAAATTGAAGAAATGAGATAGGGTGGAAGATGACAAAAATTTAGTCACCACTACTCACAAAATTTTGAACTCTTGCTAACTCATTTAATCAAGTTGCAAGAACAATTCACCACCTTGTCCCTGAATGAATAATTGATGTAAAAGTATGAAAAAGAAGCAGAAACGGAATGTCCAATCAGACACCAATGTCAGTTGGTGTCTGATTGGAGAAAACCAGAAATATCAAGCATAAAACGTAACAATACTAAATTTTTCCTACTCCTATCTTTAGTAAAAACTTGAGAAACAGTGTACATGGCAAATTCATGTACTTTTTATTTAACTTTATTATATTCCTAATAGAGTTTGTAACCGCAAACAGTAGGCATGATGGCTCCGCAAAATGTTGAAAACCTGAATAATGCAGTAAGTAACTCTGACAACTTGAACAGATTTTTAATTTGGCTTTTAGTATTCTTGCTGCCTGCACATGAAAATAATTTCCTTTCACATTTCCTTTACAAAAGTGTAAGACAAAATAACCTCTGTATTTCTCCTCAGTTGCTCTGTAGCAATGACTCACTGCTGTAATTATTAAGTCTGACATCACTGCAGCTCCTGGCCCATTCTCCTGTTGAGAAAAGTGAAATGTGCCAGCCAACAAAACATCAATTCAATATATACAGAGTAAGAACACATATCTTCAAAATTTAAAGACAAAATGTTAATATAAAATACAGCAGTAAATGAATATGATCAGTTTTCCTTTGGAATTGTTTCAGTACAATCTGTCTAAGGCACAACAAACACTATATAGTAGAGGGATCCTTCCCTGGAATTGCACACTGTTAACAGAAAAACTTGTTTTCTCTCTAAGAGCCCACAGTAATTTTAGCCTGTGTTTGAACTACACACCTGACAGGTCAAAGGAGAAAAATATTTTTATTCTGGACAATGAACAAGCAAACAACCCAGCCATGAATAAGAAACACATTACAGCAAAATATAAAACAGTCTAGTCAACCTGGATGTTGTACTGTTTGTGAATTTACACAAATAATGCAACAAGTTTGCTTTTTCTATATTAAATTTGATTAATAATTGACTAAAGCACTGTACTCACGGAGAACAAGTACACTGGGTAGGGATAATTAAAATACATCAGGAGCTACTGTCAGAGAAATTTTTCCTAACATACTGCACACAGCCTGTCCTACTTCTGTGTGCAGACAAATGGTGCTTTGTCACGGTTTACAAAAAGCGTTAAAAATATGTTTATTCCGGACAGTGAACAGGCAAACATATGCTTCTATTACTTGAAATACATGCTACAGAAGCCACAGAAAGTCACTGTGGTAGTGTGAGCTGCTAGGTTTGCAGCTGATGTCAGTAACATAGTGGTGATGGAGAGGAAACATACGGTAACACCGGGTTTTATTGCTAACAGAAACAGAAACATATTTAAGGCTACTATCACAATGATGTGTTGAACAGAAATAATTCCCTCTACTCTAATCTCTCACCAAACACAGCACAGAAGAGATACATTAATCTGCTACTACCGTTTTCTGTTAAAACTATTTTTCAACACAATACTTATTAAAACAAAATCACCCACCAATGTTTTTTCGCAAGGAAATCTGAAATGAGACTTCTCAGTTATTAGATTTATTACATTTTTTATTAAATAGAAGTTAAAATCTTGCTACAGAAAAAAAAATTCACTCTCACCCGCTATATAAATGCTACAGAAACGACCACCAGAAACGTTTCCTGTTGCTACAGAAACGACCACTTTTGTCCTGATTCATGGCTCTATGAAACATAACATTAATTTATAAAATATAGGGGCTGAATTAATTTCAAGCTTGAAATAACTAGAGATGATTGATGTTTTAAACAGACATATAAACATTGAACTATGCTAAATGATAATGCAAATTATTCTTATATCATTGAAGATTGATGAACTTCTTGAAAAATAAAATACAAAATTAGAAGTTATCTGAACTTTTTCCCAGCACATGGGCAAAGTCAAGATTAGAGAAATTTGCTTAATTCAAAATGTAACCTAAAATGAAAAAAGATTTTTTCTCCCTACTCAAACGTACTTCCTGACTTTGGCTGAAGCCAACAGGAGAAATGCTAAAACTAATTCTTAAGGGTATTTTTTTCAGCACAGATACACAGGGACCCTACAGAGAAACTCGTATTTTAAAAGTTCTTAAGGCTTATATAAGTAATCAGACCTTCTGATGCTTATCTTTACTGAATTGCTGAAGCTTGTAGTGTTTGTATATCTTTATTTAAATATCTGTTCTGACATCGAAGTTAGTGGAAAAGTTCAGTGAACACTTATTGGAAATTTGATTTATCTTTAAATTGATTAATCATGTTTGAAAATCCAGTAAAAGAGACCCACACAACTACAGTAAAATTTAAACTTAATACTTCTTCCAAAATATGCTTGGAAGTTCCAAAAGTCTCATAAATACAGTTTGTTGAAATCCATGCAGATATATTGTAATAGTGCATTTCATAAATCTATGCTTTAGTTGTGCTGAGGGTGACATTAATTATACACTGTCATCCACATAGGTTATACATTATCCTAATTAACTGTTTTAGATAAAATGGAAATAGAAAACTTCATGTATCAGCATGCTGTTCATGCTTACTTTTACCCTGATGGCTACTGTAGAGATACTGGGTTTTTGTTACCATGCAGTGTCTTCGAGAAATATCATTTAGAGGCCACAGTAAAATATTTATCACACAGTTCGCTTAATTGAAAGTCATTAATCATAAGTAATCATAAAAGTTACAAATATCATAGATAGACTTATGTTAAAAATTTATATTAATCATATTAAACTTACTTAGATAAGTTGGCGTTTCGAAATTAATGTGTTTAAAGAGTGTATAGTGAATGTAGGTTGGGGGAAGGGGTGCTAGGGTTTTGATTTGGGTTTCTTGTGGAGGTTTTGGTTGCTTTTTTATGTGTAAAGAGCATGCTGCAGTTATGCCTGAAATTACCTATAGTTGTGGTCTAAGAATGTTAAGTACCCTAAGTCCATTTTTACTGATCAATTATGTCAATTAGAACTTTGCTATGTTGTTGTTTTCAATTAGAAGAAGAAATCTGTGAAGATGATATTTAAATATGTCATTTCTATTTACAGACATACAAAAGAACATGTATATATGTACATGCCTAATTCTTGAGGTTACATAGCCTATATATTTATTTTATTTTATTTTTTAAAAGACAATCGATATTAGTAACTTTCTAGGTGGGCATGGTTTTTTATTTCACCTGGATACTGGATACTCACTGTTTTCTTAATTGTGGAGGTTCAATTGAATGTTTATACAGCTCAGCAGAGAACTGCAATCTACCTGCAACAAGCCACTATCCCAAGGATTCAGAGTACATCTCAGGGAAGAAATTGAAGTGGTAGTTTAATTGATATAGGCCTCTCCTTAATATTAGACTATTTACCTGTAGTTCCATGGTTATGATAACATCTTAGGTAATAAATCAGGCAGTGAGAAAATTGAGCCTTGAGTATGCCTGTCCTGCAGGAGGAACAGATCAAGACTCATATATAGTGCCACGAAATATTGAGTTTTCTACGCGAGCAAGTGGTAAGAATCAGATAAGTGAGGAGCAGAAAAACAACCCTAAGGACTGGCACCCAGATGATGCCTTTAGATTTCAAAGATTTTGCATAAACCCAAATGAGGCAGTATCCTTGAAAAAACCTGTTCCAAAAATGTCAGAAGTTGAAGAATTTCCTGTAATGAGTCAGCTGTTGTGATTCATTTTAGGACAATATTTACCCTTCTATGTACTGAAAGTAGAATGCTGTCATTCTGTTCAAGAACCATGCCCCCTTCACACAGTTTTTTATTGCTTGAAGTTGTGTGTAGAATCCAAGGTGCTGGCTAAAACAGCAATGAGAGACACACCAGCTAACAGAATTCCTGACTGAGCTATGACTACTGAACTTACTCTCTTTAATCAAATTGATTGTTTAATAAGGTGCAACATGTAATCACCATTAAGAAATCATTTAAATACTGAATTGGACAAAATATCTAGGTTGAATAACATTTTTCCTCATGTTTCCACTGGCACAATAGTTAATTGAAACTGTGGAAGTTATCTTTCAAATATCATAGAATTATAGAAATATTTATGTTGGAAAAAAACCTTCAAGATCATCGAATTCAATCATTAACCCAGCACTGCCAAGTCCACACTAAACCATGTTGCTAAGCACTGCATCTACACAGGTTATAATACCTCCAGGATGGTGACTCAACCACTTCCTTGGGCAGCCTGTTCTAATGCTTGACAACTCCTTCTGAGAAAAAATTTTTCCTACTATCCAATCTAAAAGTCCCCTTGTGCAGCTTGAGGCTGCTTCTTCTTGTTACTTGTTACCTGGCTACAACCCACCTGGCTACAACCTCTTCTCAGGTGGTTGTACAGAGTGGTAAGGTCACCCCTGAGCCTTCTTTTTCCAGACTAAACACCCTCAGACCCCTGAGCTACTCCCCACGAGACTTGTGCTCCAGAGACTTCCCCAGCTCCATTGCCCTTGTCAGGGCATTCTTTAGAAATCTCGGGGGGGGGGAGTATTTTTTTTTTCCCTTGTGAAGAGCTTGGATATAATGAAATGATCATTCTTGATAAAGGTGAAAATAGTCTGCAATTAATTTTTCATCAATTTGTTTTGATTATTTATACTTTATTCTGTGCCAGCAGTGTAATCTTCTTTTACAATTGTGCCCCTTTGGGCATTTGCAGATTCTGTTTTAGAAATTTGTCCAGTGTTAATGACCTAATGACCCTATCAAATCTTACTACAGCATTGTTATAATGCTGATGGAATGGAATGAGTTTGCAGCTGCCAACAGACTACAATTTAAAGAAATAACTTAATGAGTAACACATTAAAATAAATATTTTGGGTTCTGCATGAGATTTTCAAGATTTATGTTGGGATTCATGTCAAGAAATGTGTGCTTCTCACTGCGTGAATCCCAGAGGAAAATGCAAGGATGTTTTGGGGGATATTAATTTCAAAGAAAAATGTTAATCAGAATTTTCATTCTCTTACCTGTGTTTGAACTTGTTCAGTCCTAGTGGATAAGCCAGTTCACAGTTTAGGGATTTCTACTAATCAGATTAAAGGGCTTTATCTGGTGGCTGTGTAGTCAGACTCATGACATCAGTAAACAGTAAGAGTTGTTGAAGAATCACTTTTTGGAGTTGACAGGAAAAGCAGTAATTGGCAAATATGGAAACAATATAAGGTAGTATTAATGACAACATACTTGTCATGATCTGTTTCTGACCCTAATATTTTAAAGTTTTTGATGGTTTTATGTCATCTTAAAGAGTGTGCAATCATAATGAAACAAGAGTGACTTGACCTTCAGTGAGAGCTCTCGTGGTCCTGCCTCAACAAAGTACTTACTATGTGCTTAAAATAAAAAAAAATTACCTGGTTACATTGCTGAATGAGGGCCTAAGTCTGTGTAAAAAAAAAATTTAAAAATAGAGGAGGGGGAGGAGGAGAAGAAAAAAAGGTGGGGAAGAGAAAGCCAAGGCTCTTATTCATATAGTATCATTCACACCAGCATTATTCATTTTTTGATTAAAGATTTATGATATTGAAAACAGGATGTAGAACAAAAGTACCTACATACACAAGCACGTCCCACCTTCAGTCTGAATAGTGTGCAACAGGTCTGGCTGGATCCCTTTACTCATTAGTGGCTGTATTGTACAACATGCTACACTTATCCTCCGGTCTTCATCTCCATTTTCACACTAAGGTTAGGCTTTCATTATAAGGGCAAGTATCTAGGTAAAGGTAACACATTTTATAAGTGACTGATGCATAGAGAGTTTCTGTGAAATGTTTATAGCTATTTGAAAAATAAATATTGGCTTCACTGTTTCCTTGGTTTTCTTAATGCAAAATTAAGTTTAAAAAATGCCAAAATGAGTTATGTGGCACTAAGACCTTGGTGGAAAAATATAAACAGACTATTAAAACATATTTCAACTCCCTTGGCGTCATTTGTGGCCAATAAACAGTCATCTATGAGTGAAAGGTTAACTGACTGTCACCCATTTATGATCCAAGTTCTTTCCTGGTGCCACACTGGCCAGGCTAACAGGGATCAGCATGTTTTACATGCCTTTTTCCCCCTAAAAACCCAGGTCATGACCTAATAAGAGCTGTGATTCACAATAATGACTCCTTTGGTTCAAATGGCACTGAGATAAGTGCAAAGAAGTTTTACTTCAGTGCAACTGAACTATAATGCTAAATAAAAGAAAACAAAACACAAACAGTGCACATGGACTTGGACCAAGTGTGTTGAGCTCTTCCAGCAACGATTTAAAATTATTTTTCATCTGATCCTACAGCCTCTTGGAGCTGATGAAACAGAAGAGTGGAGACCAGACTCTGTAGGGTACCAGGCACTTTTCTTTCTTTTTCTAATTAGGCTTTCTTTGTTACTGAGTACCTGCTTCTTGCAGATCTTTGCAGACCAACCGAACAATAAAAACTGCACTGTATCGGATATCAAAATAATTTTGTGCTCTGATGTTCAAAGTTATTATCTGTTTGACGGTTTATATAAATTAGCAACTCTTTAGACATGGTGTATACCTCTGCTTTGTGGTCTAACTCATTTGCTCCATTGCTGCTGTGGCCCAAATAATGAGTAATATCACTTTCTATTACCATTACCTTAGAGATAGAGACAGAAAAATCAAGTATGTTTCCATTTGATAGGAAAAAACCCCAAAACTCAAACCCAAGTAGAACAAGAAACTCTTAAAGATTAGTGCAATAAATGACTACTGAAATACCTGAGATGATCCCTTTGCCAGTTTCTCTTCAGGCCCCACAGGTATACTTTGCTTTTTTGACTCATGAAAGAAGGAAACTCACAAAAAATACCACACCACTTTGCTGGTATTTGCTGAAAATATGGTGAATCAGTGCAGAAAGTGTTCTCAGGATCAGGCTCTAGAAACCTTGCCAGTATAACTGTTAATGATGAAAGGAGGGGAAAAAACAGCTGGCATTGGTTGGCTGGGAAGTTGGTAACAGATTTCAGAGACTTTAACCATGTACATTCTAGATTAAATAGGGGTCACTCTAAGAATTTCTGCTTGTGTTTTTCAAGCAGATGAAAGCTTGCTCTGTCAGTTCTCTGAGCAGACATGAGCTCATTCTGCCCACACTCTATCCTGGCTGGAAGCTGAACTGTCGCAATAAGCGCGACACTGAACCTACTCAGGGGCAGGGTATTTTAGCCTGGGCTCGATGCCACGTTGACAGAGCTACCAAGCTTCTGTTTAGCTCAGAGAGTGGGCAGAGAGTCAACAGCTATGGGGGCACAGACAGCCCACACTCTCTAAGGGGGTCTCCAGGTCCCATTCTTCTTTGCTTCTGCATTGTGGAGATCTAAACTTGAATGTTTGGCTCATCGAGAAAATTGTGGACATTTCAGAAAACTTTGCAAACAACTTTTTTTTTTTGTTTTAAAATCTGGAGATACTGTTGCTAATACTAAATAAATTCATCATAACCTTGTGAGCACTTAGTGGTCAACTTCATTATGATGGAAATCTTTATGATGGAAATCTTGGTCATCCACAGGAAGAATATCGTTTTTCTCACTGAAATCAGAGACACATCCCATTCTTTGTACACAGATTTTCTATCTTTTCTGGACTGCTATTTGGAAGTGTCAATTTTTTTCAGTTTGGATAAAGTTATGGGAAGAAAAATATCCAGGTTAAATATTTTGAGCTGGACCTGAATTTGATCCTGAAAATGTACTGCACTTTATGACTTGCTCAGATAATAGTGACGAGAATGATACAATAAGGGAAATTTCATTAGAGAAATTTTTCCAATACACAAATGTTTTCTAATTGTGAATTTCACTGCGATTTTTTCCTCATTCTGCATTTTACATTTTGCATTACTTTTTCTGTTTGCAGACTTAAGATAGATGCATTATGCTGCAAAACTAAATTTTATGCATATTAGTGATTAGCAAACATTAATGAAACTCAAAATTTTCACACTGTGGTGCTGTATCAATCTGTAACTTTTGACATGTCCTTATGTACATCCATTACACTTTGTACACAAATTCTCATTATGCTAATCTACATTCTGATAATTATTATAAGATACAGAGGGTTTTAACACTTATGTTATACAAGAATTAAGTGAATTCAAACAGTGAAAAAGTTACAAGAGCACACAACTGCTAATTAAGAAAATTATTGTAACAATAAAAATTAGTTATTATGTATTTTTTTCTATAGAAATTGAGGCAAATATCACATCACTTATGTGATGGATAGTCTGAATTTACAAACCACATGATCTTGGAGATGTCTGAATAGTCTACACAGAGCAGTTTTGACATAAAAAAAATTCCTCGTGGGTGGCAAATATCCAGAAGTGTCTCAGCTATACAAGATCCTTTTATTCAGGAGCTGTTTCATGTCAAAGCCCAGTGGAGATGAAGAAACAATGTTACTGGCTTCTATATTAAAAGCTATACTAATATAAAAGCAACAGTAGTTTTAAGCTCTTTGTAGATGCTTTGATGGAAGTAGGTTAAAGAAATGCAGCTCATTTTAGTATTATTACTGGTAGAAGTGGGAGCTCTGACCTTGTGGACAGTGAAGTCCATTCAGCACAAGATTTGATAAATTTTGTTAAAATACATGTTTGACATTCGTTCATAATGTAAATGTAGATGTGACATAAAGCGATAAAGGCTTAAAAGAGAGAAATACTGTGCAAGAAGAGTGACAATCTAGATAGTGAAGATAATAAAAACAAGAGGAAAGTAGTCATTTTAAATTGGAGAATCAAAAAAATGGTCAATACCTTATTAAAGTCCGTGCAGCTTTCTCTTAGGTGCCACAACACGCTCTGTCTACCCCTGTTAGCTGGGACAGACCTTGAGAAATCTCCACTGAGCTACAATATGTAACAGGTAAGATCACTACTGATCTACTTGTAACTACTGAGTTTCCATCGATAATTTTTCTGTCAATACTTACATTCATTAAAGAGCTCTATCAGACCTCAGACTCGTGTACCTGTGCAGTAGCCCTCAGCAAGGATTTCATAACACTGTTTTTGTCTAGAATTACATTGTTCCCACATATATCTGCTTTTTTTTTTTTTTTTTTTTTTTCCAATCCTTCACTAGGTAGTAAGCAGTTGATCTACTAGTGGCTGTTACTCTCAGCTTTTCATGTAACAATTTACTGGTCTGAGTGACTACTACCCACCACACATGAGTTAAAGTTTTTATGGACTCAGCAAGAGAAATGTTTAAAACCACAAAACATCCCTCAGGATGCCATAACCAGCAACATGTGTCCTACTGCAAATAAATTGCTCAAGATTCACTGAGCCTCAAAGGGAGTACCAATATAAGTGTGTAGCAGAATAGTATCCACTGCTTAATAACATAATTGGATAATTTAATAAAAAACTATTTAATTCAAAATAAGGCATGGAGCAGGGAGCATAACCTTAGAAATCCCTCTCCCACTTCATTGACAAGTGACCTGGTACCTAGTCATTCACTGAACAGTGAATTCTTCCTGCACAGTGTCAGATTCATTGACGAGCCTGTTCCCTGGCAGCACGGATTGCTGCTTTCTCTTGGGAAGCAATAACTATGGTCTGGACACCCTCTGGCAAATGAATGCATTAACCCAAGGCCTTTCATTTCTTTCTTGAGTAAGACAAGACATTGTCTCCTACCTTCAGGCTGTGGGCTGTGAACCGTCAGGGGATATAAATGGATGCCTTGCTATTTTCAGAATTTCCTAATGGTTAACTCTGGGCAGCTCTCTGCTCTGCATGTTGCCTGATTTGGCTTCTGTCTAAGGAGCTTATCTTTCCTCAGGCATGCACAGAGAATCAAGTGTCTCAGATAGGGTCCTGCAGTCTGTTCCTAGGGCTCAACAGCTTTAATGTTAGCACTGAAAAATCTTTCTCTCACCTACCTGTAGGAAAACATAACTGCCTTGTGGATAATCACTTAAATTCATTAAATCCAGAATGATGTCTAAGACTAGAAAATTATTAAAAAATATTCTTTCTTTCATTGCCCCAAGTTTGAATTGATGTTTATTTTATTGTAGATAAGCTTTATGGGAAAATAAGATACTTTTGTTCTTGCTCATACATTTTCCGTTTCTTAAAAAACGAATTTAGGAGTCTGGAGGAGGAGATAATGTCATGCCCAGCATGTTCCATAGTGATAGCTGTGGTGGAACACATTGAAAAACAGGCTTCTCTCCAGTTAAGTGGTTGAAAAGCCCTAAAATGCCAAAGGAAAGAAAAGCTTCTAGAATCATAAGAGCGAAGTCCAACTTAATTACTGAAAGTCTCTTACTAATATCCTATAAAAAACTACTGGAAGGTGGGTTCTGCAGGCACTTGACACTGAATATATGGAGAATTATGCATTTTTGATGAAGGAAATGTATCAGTTTAGAGAAGGCTATTGAAAAATAACCTGTTAAGAGAAAAGGATAGAGAAAATCAAGACTGAAGACAATCAATTTAGAGATAGCTTGGAAGAGCTAATAATGAAAATAGATGAGATATCTACCTATTATTGATGAATAAGTAGATACAGCAAAATGGTTAGGCCATTGTTACATCACATTCTGAATGTGACTTGCACTGGAGGCTTTGCTTTCCTCCTTGAAAACAAGGCTGCTGTACCACCAACAGTATATACCTAGCAAAGCTTGTATACCAGCACTGTTCTAAAATCTTAAGGAAATAATTTCCTAGTGTTTATGTAACACTGATGTTGATTTCCCCCCATGTCCTAGATACTGGTTAATTAAGGAGTTCTAGCATTAATTGTGACCAAAATAAAATATTTTTAAATAGTTCATGTCTGATAAATTGTATAATTTCTGAGCTGCCTTTGCATATATGAATCCTTTACACTATTTAGTAAATAATATAATAAAATCGTAGAACAGTCTGGGTTGGAAGGAACTTTGAAGGTCATCTAGTCAAAGTTTCTGCTCCTGTGAGCAGGAACATCTTCAACTAAATCAGGTTGCTCAGAGCTCTGTCCCACTTGACCCTGAATTTTCCCAGAGGTGGGGCATCTACCACTAATTTGAGGAACCTGTTTTGTCAGTTTTGTCATTCTTGCTCGTGGAGGAGAGTATACTTTATTTGACTTTCTTTTTTCTTGCTGACAAACCTGTAGAAGCCCTTCTTATGATTCTTTGCATCCCTTGCCAAGTTCAGCTCCAGCTGCACCCTTGCTTTCCTGATTTCATCCCTACATAACGAGGCAGTGTAACCACACTTTTTTCCAGGATACCTGGCTGTCTTCCACTGCCTGTGCATTTCCTTCTTGCCCTTTAGTTTTACCAGCATGTCTCAACTCAGCCATGCCACTTTCTTGCCTTTCTTTACTGGTTTCTTACACCTGTGGATTGCTGGACCTTGAACTCTATGGAAAGCGTCCTGAAAGATCTAACAGTCTGTTCTACTTCCTTGTCCACGAGGACACTTTCTTAGGGGCTCCTATTAACTACTTCCTTGACTGGAGGTTTGCTTTCCTAAAATTCAGGGTCCTGACTTTACTCTTTGCCTGACCCATATCCCTCAGGACTGTAAACTCCACCAATGCATGAGCAACCTGGTCTAGAGGGAAGTGTCCCTGCCTTTGGCAGGGGGTTGGAACTAGATGATCTTTAAGGTCCCTTTCAACCTAAAGCATTGTATGATTCTGTGATTCTATGACCACTTAAGTGCAGGCTGCTTCCAATCTTGATGTCAGTGATGAGGTAGCTCACTTTTGTTGGTGACCATCAGATCCAGTATTCCATCCTCTCTGGTAGGGCTGCCTATTACCCGGTTAAAGAATTTATCCTCCATGCACTCCAGGAGTCTCCTGGATTATCTACTGCTATGATAATTTTTCAGCAGATGTTGGAGTGAATGAAGGCCCCCAGCAGGACAAGAGCCTGTAAGTGCAATGCTTCCCACAGCTAGAGCAAGAAGGCTTTGTCAATAGGGTCCCTTTGATCAGGTGGCCTGGAGCAGACACCAACAACCAGGCTCCCTATGTTGCCTCAGTCTCTAATTCCTGCCCGTAAGCTTTCAACCTGTTTGTGGCTGTTCTTCAGAAACAACTCTTTGCAGTGTATCCATTTATTATGTAGATGCCTCCACCCCTCCTTACTTGCCTGTCCCATCTGAACAGCCTGTGGTCACTGATAACCACACTCTAGTTAAGGGATTCATCCCACCAAGTTTCAGTAATGGCAAGTAGGTCTAAGTTTTCTAGTGGCACGGTGGCTTCCAACTCCTGTCCCTGCTGTGTGCACCGGGCTGTCAGCTGTGCCACCTTCTTAGAGGAACAACCCTTGATTCTTTTGAGGTATTTCATTGATGTTTCTCTCTTGGCTTCTGTTACCTCAGGAGCCCCTGGCTCACCTTCTTAAGACTCCAACTGTACTGCAGTGTAGCCAGCACCTCTCACTGAATTCTCATTAGATTCCATAACAAAGAAGAAGGAAACCTCTGTTCCTGCTTCACTATAGGCACAGCTATTGTATATTGAACTATAAATGACTTTAATGTAGTTAGAAGTGGGAAATGATTAGCTGTGGATGGATAGTGTATATTGGGATTTATGTGCATTAAGTTAATTCTTTTTTATTCATAAATTCCATAAGTATATTTATATCAACTTTCAGTCAGAGAAATTGTTGTATTTAATTTCTGCTTACATTTGAAGATACTGCATGAACTGCCAGTGAGTTTTAGTCACTGATATAATATAGCAACATTGGCTTGGTTCCAGAAAGATGTCTGGTTAATGGGCATTGGATTGAATCCTTGTACTTCCAGTATTTACACTTCATGGAATATTATTGGACTGACAGTGTTGTTAAATAAAATAAAATTATTTAAGCCAGATATTTATATATACATAGAGATGCTAAATCTCTTTTTCCATATTATAGACTTTATAACCACTGTTCGGTGAAAATATTTTCAAATCATGGAAATTATGCATACCACAGATAACATTCTGTTAATAGGATTTTACATGGATATATCCTCTGAAGTAAACTTGCAAATTGAATTTCAAGCTTCCAAAGAAAAGTGAATTACTACAGGCTTTTTTCATTTTTGCACCATGACTATTTTTTAAGTTATTCTGTATTTTTCATATTTGGCAAGAAAAGTACTGGGGTCTGGGCACAGAACAGGGTCCTAAGAGGATCTGTGTTTATTTTTTCACTTTGCTACAGATCTCCTATATGTCTTCCACTGCACTTTTCCTTTCCCATTTGAGAAAGGACTGAATAGACCCTTCGAATATTTACGGTGATACAAACCACACAGAAGAACCTAAGCAGATGGCTTAAAAAACTTACAAGTCAGACTGATCCCCTGTTTTACCTAAAAAATTCAAGGGACGCAAGAAGAAAGTGTTACTTACACAAATGCATCACTGCAAAGCCTGGATGATAACAAAGAACCACACCAATACTTAAAAATAAGATTTTATACACAAAGGAAGTGAAAATGGCCTATTTGTGTCCTGCTCCTGAAACAGCAATACTATGTGGGATATGATTTTTAATTAAAGATACATAAAACCATCTGTCCCCATAAATGTTGTACTCTCAAATAATACATATTTTACTACCTATTACAGAATTTTCAGCAGTACAATTTAAAAGACAATACAGATTTTTCTCCACTTTACAGAAAGATAAGTGAGAATTTTTGCAAGAAATCCCATCATTAGTCCAACAATGGTGATCAAATAAATCAATAGACTCCACCTTAAAAAAAACGTCTATGATCAACATCACATCAAGGCTTCTAGCAGCAGACTACCTACAAGATTGGTCTAAGAAAACTGAGAGGAATAATAGTATTGCTGAAACTAAATATACAAACTTTTAATCAAACAAGAGCTAAAAGTCCAATACTCAGTGAACAGAAAACTCTCTGCTACCAGGTCCCATAAAGTTTAACAATTCTTGGTTTACTTTCAACAACTGATCTGGTTTCCCAAAACAAAGCCTGGAGAGACACAGTATTTTGGATAGCTTGGAAATTGTTACCTACATTTGCAGGAATTGGAAGATCATGTCAGCAGCTTGAAGTGATTTGAATAATTTTAATGATTACCTCTCTTGTTTGCAACAAATTTCATCAGCTTGTTGCCTTTAAGGACTCACACACCGGACTCTTCCCTACAAGACTATTATTCCCCTGTCAACGCGTCTCTTGTGTGTTCCACTACTAAAGGATCTATGCTCTCTTTCACTTTATGATGAGATTTTGTAATCACATTCTCATGCTCATTCCAATACAAAACCTCTTCTTAATTTTAACAACTGAAGGTCGGTCACCACCTTAAGTCCATGACTGACTCACAGAAGTTAGGATGTTCTCTGTCCATCATCAGTTTTCACCTATGCCTACATCAGTTCCAAAGTCTTGCTCAGCTGAGCAGTGCTGTCTGATCATTTAATCGTATTTCTCCACGGATAGGACCAAAGTTAGTGAATCATTGCAGCAAAAGCAAACTTTTCTAACTAAAAGAATGATCAAATACCAGAATATATTGCCACAGGGAGGTGAGTGTCTATTAAACCTCTCTAATTGTTTTGAAGTACAAATAGCTTAGCCAATTAAAAAGTGCAATTCCCCCATTCTTCCCCCCTTGTCTTGCTTGGAAGTGCTTCTCCTGTATCATGAGTAGCAAAACCAGATGTATCTGCAGGCTGAAATTACTACTGTTCAAAATTCAGCATCACTATATCTGTTTCCATAAACTAATGTGTAGGATTATGAATTGTGGTGCCTGAAACCCCAACACGTGGTTACTTTTCCTGTTCAGTTCTGGAGGATCTGAGGACATGGGTCAGAGCAGCAGCATGTTGTAGTTGTACAGCTCCTAAGAACATCAAACAATGTCATGTGGGCTAGGCAGAGTCTACACAAGAAAGGAGGAGAGGTTGTGTGTCTTTTAGGATTCGCTTTCAACTCATGTTTTTATAGTTCTATAAATAATTCTTAATTAAATTAAGAAACACTACCCTAAATGGGAGATCTGCAAGATCTGGCTGCTCTTACTCCATAGAGATTGTACTTGCCACAGTGTAAGTTGCAAAGAGACTGACAGAGATATTTTCCTCATATTTACAGATAGTCTGTGTAATCATCTTGTGTAGATAAGAAAGCTAAGGATGTTCTAAAAGAAATGAATCACTTCAATACTGTTACTAAAGATTTCACATGTGGTGCAACATTTGATTTTCCTGTTTCAGTTATCATTTACCATGATACATTTACTGACTCAGTATCCACCTTCTCATTTCAACCTTCTTCCCAGTCATCATCTGGGATAAATAGATTTTTTTCTGATTTCCCAGAAAACCTTTTGGAGCTGTCTCATTTTGAAAGAGAAACAAGTATATTTGAACTTGCATGTGTTCAGCATTACTCTTTTTAATAATAGATTCTTCAGACTAATAAAAAGTAGTAAAGAGAATACAAACAGCCCAGAGAAAAAACAGAACCCTTCTGAAACCACCAACTGGGAGTTATCCAGTTTGAATTGAACTTTGCGTAATGTTGAGGCTGGATTTTGGAAGAACAACATGAAAATTATTTTTGATATTTTCTCAAGCAGATTTTATCACTTCGTGGTCTTTTCTCTTTTTCTTTTCTTTTTTCTTTTCTTTTCTTTTCTTTTCTTTTTTTTGGAAGAACAACATGAAAATTAGTTTTGATATTTTCTCAAGTATTTTTTTTTACTTTGTTGTCTTTTCTTTTCTTTTCTTTTCTTTTCTTTTCTTTTCTTTTCTTTTCTTTTCTTTTCTTTTCTTTTCTTTTCTTTTCTTTTCTCTTTTCTTTTCTTGTTTTTTCTTTTCCTTTCTCTTCTCTTCTCTTTTCCTTTCTTTTCCTTTTTTATTTTTTTTTATTTTTTCTTTTCTTTTTTTAAATGTATTCAAGAATAAGACCTGGAACTTTATTTTTTTTCATGTCTTCCAAATGTACAAGATACTGCCATAGCAAAATTAAAGATGTTCCACTTCTGGAGCTTTTCATTTCAACACCCTTTTTCTGTTTCAGATTTTCTTGATCCACTTCCCAGACCAGCTTAGAAACTTGTCTCTTTACTGGTTACTATTACTTAGTAAACTTATGTTTTTTGAAACTAATGTGAGTCTAGCCAGTCTACACTTACTTATTTTTGCTAACAGAAACAATATTTAATGTGGGTCTTTACAAGAAATGAGCTTCCAAAATAGGAGGGCATCTATTTTCTTTGGCAAAATAATTTCAAATAACAGCTACTAAAGTTTTAAAAAGGTATGGTGTTCTGTGTCTGAAAGCAAACATGGCAAATGCCCGAAAGTTGTGAAGGAAAGGCACTGAGAGCAGGAGTTTGGGAATTGTGGTTTTTAGCTTCAGAGGAATCATTTAAATCCTTAATGGCAGCTCCTCAGATAAAGGGAAAACTGCATTCTCTGAAGGGTGGCCAGCTGTTTAGTACTCAATAATTAGGTTTTTATTCAGCCAGCCTTCTGGAATTGCTTCTTTCACAGACAGTGACGCTGGCAAGCAAAATAAAGAGTTTTTATGTCATAGGATGCATTCTTGTAAAAATTTATAAAATAGCCCAACATAATTTTGGTTTGCAAAATATCTGTTCAGCATATGTGTATCTGGACTAGGCACTACTGCATTTGTCAAGCATGAAAACCAGTTTAGACTTGCATGTGTCTTACACATCGTTATTTCCAGAACTGTCATCATGTTACTCAGCTATTTTATTTAAATATTCAAATACACTTGAGTAAAAATAATAGAGGAATTAATCTGAAACCCAAAGGGCCAACAGAGATGGACTTTTTTACTTCTTTATGATTTCCTCTTTGCTTATTCCAGAAAAGTATGAATGAAAGTAATTCCCCATTTCCTCAACAGAGAAGCTTCAGTTGCACCATAAGGAGACCACAGAGTGTGAGCAGATCTCATTCTGGCCTTCATTTTTACTATGGAATAGGACAGGAACCAAAAGTGTAGTCAATAGACCCCAGACAAATTCCCTTTGATTTTTTGTGGAAAACTGACTTGGACATGGCTAGCAGAATTTATGCCTGTTACCAAACATTATACTCTTTGAGCCCTGCATACCCCCCTTGATTTAATTTCTACAGGTTTGAATCATATCTCTTTTGCTTTTTCTTGATCAGAAAGAAGAATTTACATGGATCAATTTTTACAATTTTTTCCATGTTCAGGAAATATGATTTATATTGCAAACGATCTCCCCTTTTTATAATGAAAGTGCATTTCCTTTTCCCTTCCCTTCCCTTCCCTTCCCT